>JZKD02S1934189.1:53437-81889 GCA_000966675.3 Picea glauca
TCCTACTCCAAAGCACTAGCCTAGCTAAATGTTGGTGTAAAAGAGCCCTAGAAAAGAGTTACTAGATCAATTTTAATATTACACAATGTTTTTAAAAGCTGTTGTTTACTCAAAGATAATGGAAGTGAAACTTGTGATGTATGACTCTGACCCAAATTAATGCAAGGAGAATGATGAAATATAATCCTTTTAATTCCATGAATCCTAGTTATGGGAGAGAGAGTATCTTCCAAATCAATCTCAATACCACAATGCAAGTGCAATGTTCAATTTCCATTCAGATGCCAATGCAAACAATCATATACCAATGAGCAATTTCTATATGTCTCTTTCAAATACTTCAATAAGCTCTAAAGTTTGATTTTTCAATGTTTTTGAAATGACAAAAAATAAAATCTTGAAAGAAAACTTGTTGTTCACTTTCCAAGAAGAACTCTTATTAATGAGAAAAGAAAACCAAATCATAAAGACCCAAACAAACAACCCAATCCAATACTTTCAATGAAAGTAAAAACAAAAGCAAACCAAAGAGTTTCTCAATGCAAATGAAAAATATCCTTTCGAACCACCAAGCAAACGAGAAACACCAAATACTCAACTCTCAACCAATCCCTGGTTCTCAGCCAGACAGACAGACTCAACTCCAGAAGTCAGAGAGAATGAAAATGTCAATCAGAGCCAAGAAAAGAAAGTTAAGCTACCAAGAGCAAGAAAGACCTAGAAACCCTAAATTTGTTCAAGCAAGCAAACTACAGTAAGAGACGTATAAGTCAATGACCCAATAAGCCAAAAGGACTCAATTCAACTGTTCTGGGCAATTGAAAAAGTCAAGACTCAATTTCAAAAAATTTCAAAAATCTGCTCACAGGCCAACAGTGATACACAATGCGAGAAGATAGTGTTATTGCAGGCCACTGTGGAGTAAAGTGCGAGGGGTTCGCACTGGACTGTGTATATAGAGTGCAAACTTTACTGGTTCTCGTAGGCTGTCAATGGACACAGTGCGAGAATCCCTGAAGATAATGAAAAATTTGAAAATGCAAGCAAAATTCAAGTTGGCTTATAGACCCAGAAGGTGTCTCAGGATATCCTGAGGACTCAGACACTGACAAAACAGGAGAAAAATGAAAATAGAGAAAATGGCCATAGAAAATTCAAAAACAATAAAGAAAAAGGGAATAGATCCCCAACGGAGTCACCAATTTTGTTATAGGATAAATCCGTGAGTGCGGACACAAACCGATCTCCCTAGATCCACCTAGATCTAGAACAAAACAGGACAGAATAATACACTTTCCCTAGATCTAGACTATTGAATGAACTAAGAGATAAATATCATGGACATACCTTATGAACGCTTTCCTTAGGTCTATGTTGTTCCAATATTTGCTCCAATGCTCTTGCACCGTTCATATCACAACAGTACAAACCAATCGAAGTAAAGGCAGATTAATATATTCAATAGCTAGTCTATACATATGATCAAGGAGTTATGTAATAAAGTGACATCATCTTTATGGGAAAGGGACATATTACTGTATTGAATTAACTGAAAGTGAAACTTACAACCTGAGCCTTGATGTCGTAGGTCTCCTTTCGATGGCTCCTAGCTCTCACACACACACTTTCTCATGCATTAAGAAAATCAACCACTTGTGATGACCTTGCTATTGTCTCTTGCTGCTGTAGCATCAGTCCTCCATACAGTCTTGCACTAATTCTCTAATCAATATCTAGCTAGCTTGTTGCTTTTTTGCTTAACCCTTTCCATGAGTAATATCCTCAATATATGGGAGAAGATAGATTAGTTACTTGGATAGGAAATGATCCCAAGATATCTGGAATTCCATCACCTGAATAACCGTTCGAAGCCAACTCATGTTTCTAGAAGATTCCCTTCTAGAAGGTTCGAGATATTATTTTTGTCTTTCCTTTGGAACATGTTCACACCCTGGCTATTAGTTACAGTGTGAGAGGTTCGCACTCCAACTTAATGCAACTTGCGAGAATCAGGCATTCTCGCAGGCAGATATATAGGTAGCCTACGAACATCCTTTAAAAGCATGATTTCTGGAAGAAGACAAATGTAACTTTTCTCAGAAAATTGTTCTTAGTGAAGAGCTTGATTTTCCATCATCATAACATCATCATGACATCATCACAATGACCAAAATTGTGGATAACAACCCTCGGGCCGAGATCCTCTCTCAGGATCGTTCGAATTCTCCCTTTGAGCCGAAGTGGCTCCTTTGATTCCCTGTTGGAATCTGCAATTAATTGATCCACAGGTCCTTTTCGCAACTCGCAATCTTGCGAGTTCGCGAGTCGTGACTCCCGACTCTTCCTCTCAAATCTCGCGATGCTCGAGATCGCGAAATGGTTACAACACCTTCTCTTGTCAGCGCCTTCCTCGCGCGACCACTGGCTAGGCTTAATTATTATCACCTTTCGCTACTCGCCATTTCGCGAGTTTCAACATCGAGCCCTTGTGCTCTTACTTCACGAATTCCTAATATGCGAGGGTCAATGGAGTGTTGACTCCCTTCTCCAGGCGATGTGTGTCCACTTGTAAATCACGCGGGCCCTACCTTGAGGTTTTGCCACGCGTCCACACTCGTGCCTCGGCTCTCGACACTTAGCAACTTTTGCAATCGAAAGTGATTCCTCTCAAACCCCGAACCCTCGAATGCGCGAAATGAGATGGGGTTCTTGATCCAACGGTCCTCCCATGACCTAGATCCAATGACTATCCTCTCTCCTCGTGATTTCGTGACTTCGCAACTTAGAGCACCCAAGTCTTGGGTTCTCACCCTACGAACCTCCGAGTTCGCGAGATCCCTAGATCTCTGCCACCTGTCCTCTTTGAATGGACGGTCCCGATCTTCTCACGACTTCGCCACTCGTGAAGTCGAAGGACTTCCCTTTCTGACCTCCGATGTCCGAATCCCCGATATGGGTGATCTTGCGACACGTGTCCTCCTTCTAACGGACGACTTAGATTATTTTCGCGGTTTCGTGACTTCGGGACTTTCGGGACAAAAGTCTCGACCTTTTATCCTCCGATATGCCGAAATGCCGAAATTATGACACGTTGTCAACGCGGGTCCCACGATGGAACTTCCCACCTTTTTGGAATTTTGGACTTTGCGACTTCACGAATCCTGATGCTGAACTTTCGACTTTTCAACCCAAGAAACCCCGAATTGGTCAATGAAGGTCTGACCTCCATGTCGGCAAGTATGCCACCTGTCCACTCTATGCTGTCGGATTCTTCTGTGCCTTCAAAGCTCCGAACTCTGAAATGAGTATCCACGGGAAATCCAACGACCCTATTTCTCCTGAGCTTGCACTTAGAAAAACACTCACCATAACCTTCTTGCTCCTCTGCAAGATCTGACGGCTTCCGGGACTTCGTGAATTCTCCACGGAGAATTCCGACCATCAATTTCCTCCTTGACGATTCCTGCGAAATGAACAAAGTGTTCCCTTACGGAACTTGTCCTCCTGCAAAACAACTTCCCTGCGCCTCCTTCCGACAATTCAAGGCACTAACTCTTCTGAGCTTTTACCACAACCTAGAGTCTTTAAAAAGACTCCTGCATGCACTCCTTGCAACAATTCTTCAAATACTTCCGAGTATTTGAATTCTTCGACTCTGCACACTCTCTGCGACAACAGTCTTTCAACAATTTCGCTCATGTTGTAACCTTGAGACTTTGCTCAGCCTGCGCACTCCTTGCATGGCTCCTGTGCTCAACTTGCACTTCTGCGAGAATGAGAACAAGGTTATCTCTCCTAATCTTGTAGAGACGAACTCTGACTTCTGTCAACGCACACCTTGCATACAATTTCACTACACTCCTTGCAGGAAAACTCTTGCTCAGACAGAGAAACAATTGAAACTCATTCTTTACTCTCCCTCTCTTCATATTTCAGACATTAAATATGAAATCAAACATTTGCACATAAAAAAAAATGCATAACAGAGAGTAAACAAGCATATATCAATCAACATGTACAAACACAGAAAGCAATTGGACACCATGAGTCTGAACTAAATATCTTTGTATTAATCCAAAATTTCTGTACATGGGGTTTTTACTCTACACAACTCTCTGCTTCTGCTCTCCTATGCTCTCTTGATTATGCTGCTAATGTTACAATGATACAAGTGAGGGTGTCTATATCCGTTTTCCCTCTGGCTCCTAAAACTGTCTAATCTAAGAATTCAAAGATACCTACTTACATTTACTAGCATAAATGCCTCTTAGTCCTCCAGACGAGAGCGGGACGCTCAAGGTATGATTACAATCAAGAAGTACGCCCTTTCTTAACTATTACATTTAAGTTTGGCGCATCCAACTTCAAAACATTTCAAACAATTTATCATGTGCCAAAATGCGTTGGTGCTTGCCCCACGCTCGCTTGATGCTGGTGATGCTCCTGGATCATCTGGGTTCCCAAAATTGAACCTCATGTTGAATGTTATCCTTTGAAGTTCCTATGAATACATCAATCAGGGGCTCATATGGAATATCTATTACCTTTATGTTCAATCTTTGGAAGTTCTCAATGTGCTCTACAACTGAACCCTTTTTCTTGAGATTTATTAATTGGCTAAAGAAGGTATTGCTCCATGTATCCTCATAGTGTGCTATCATTTCTTCCATGAAAATTGTCCAAGTGACGAGTGATTTATGAGAACAAAGCCATTGATACCACACAAATTGATTGGGTTCTAAATATAAAGAAGCAATTTGTACCTTTTGTGTATGTGGCACATCATGTAGATCAAAGAATTGCTCCATATGAAGTATCCATGCGATTGGGTCCTTGCCATCAAAATTCCTCATATTGATCTTAGGAAAGTGGTTGGTATTCAACTCAAAGTTGGAGTTTCTCCATTCTTGATTCATATTCCTTGTGTCCTCATCATGAATTTCATGGGATACATTTTCACTTTTAGGTTTCCTCTCTATTAGGAATTTTTTCAATCCTTCCATGATCTCCCTTTTTAAACCATCCATCATCCCTTGTAGTTCACCTTTTGTTATTGTCTTCTTTTGTAAATAATTTATGTCCCTACGCATTTCTTCACCTTCATCAAGAGTCCAAGTAGGTCTGTCTAGAGGCTTATTTGGTGTAGAAGTTCCCTTTTTTGGTGGCATGTTGGCCAAGTATCACTTTTAAACCTTGATTTCGAGGTGGTTCTGCTAGATGATATTTCTTCTAATGTACCTTCAAAATTTCGGCCCTTCTGGGTATGCAAATTCCTTTTTTGTAGTTCTCTAATATTTCTTCTCTACAATGACATAGGTCTGATCAAAATTGGATGTTCCAAGTAGAAGTTATCGTAACTTCCCCACAACTTGCAGATTTTTTCACTTCCAGGAGAGTGTACTTGTAAAGTGTGCCAATATCACAATATCTGATATTTGATTCTGAAACTTGTACCATAAATACGAAAAAATTTCCACTGTCCAATGAAACTAGTCTCACTTAATTTGGATACACACTGAAGAAGATATCACTATTTTACCCAGAAGACCTGTTTGAGACTAGTTAATATGACTAGTCAGATACCCTATCTTGCACATGGCGTATATACAAAAGTAGGATAACCCAGAAGCTGAAATATTTATCAAAACTACCTTGATAATTTATATGAGTAGCCTCTATATTTTAGGTTCTGAAACATTACAGAAAAAAATTCATATTGAAAATTCCACGATTACTAAATTCAGGATGTTTCTAGAACCCTATCTTACACAGGATATACCTCTGAAAGTATAAGGCCTTAGGAGTTGAAATTTGAACCCAATGTACCTTGATTCGTCTACTAAATATTTTCTGAGGGTTTCCTTCCGAAACATCGTAGAAAAAAGTTAAAGTGAAAATTCCAAGGTGTCTCAGATGTAGCAGCAAAACCCCAAGACCTTGAGCTTTGATACCAAATGTTAAGAACCAAATATCAAGATAGCATAGAAAAACCTCAGAATAAGTACTGAACGCCTTGAAAAAGAGATAATTTCACATAATAAGCCTCTTCGAGTGGGTAACCTCCTTATACACCACATAAATTTCCAAATACCATATGATTCCAAATGAAAAGGCCTCCTTGGTATATATAAGAGACTAGGAGGTACAATTACAACTAATGGACCCAAGTCGACATAAATAAAATAACATTACTAATGTAATATTCCCCAATTAAGGGGTAATGTGCCACTATTTAGGGATTAACATCAAGGCATTTGTCAACCCAAATGGCACCACCACAAACTCATAATGGCCATACCTTGTCCGAAAAGTTGTCTTACTAGTATCTTCTTCTTTGATTCTCACTTAATGATATCCTAATCTCAAGTCAATCTTGGAAAATATTTTTTCTCTCTTCAACTGATTGAAAAGATCATCAATCCTTGGAAATGGGTACTTGTTTTTTATTGTAACCTTATTCAGTTGTCTGAAGTCAATACATGGCCTTAGAGTTGCATCCTTTTTCTTTACAAAAACAACTGGGGCACCCCAAGGTGAAACACTTGGGAATATGTACCCCTTCTTCAACAAATATTTTAGCTACATTTGAAACTCTTTCAACTCTGGTGTGTTCATTCTATAGAGATTTTTGGAAACTTGGGCAACTCCAGGCATCAAGTCAATGGAGAAATCAATGTCTCTCTTTGGTGATAATTATGGAAAATCCCCAAACGCAACTTCATATTCTTTCAGGATAGGATATTCTTCAAGACTTGTCACTTCATCCTTAGTTATCTCTTCCAAATGTGTTGCATATATTTGGCACCCTTTTCTATAACTTCTTTTGAGTTGTAATGTTGAAATCTCTTCGAAAGATACAAGCCTTGGAATGCCTTGAATTTCCATCCTCATCAAGACATGTGAAAGCCTTGTTGTAGCAATCTAGGACAACATGATGCTTTTCCAACCAATCCATACCAATCAAAAAATCATATGACCTACGTGGTATGATCTTCAAAACTGCCTTAGTGCTAACTCCATTCATTTTCACTACATAATCCTTAACAAGCTCATTCATTTTTCTCTTGGTTCGAGTGGCTAGTTGAACCAACCAAGACTTTTCATGCTTATTAGGATCTATATAGCTATGACTAGCTCCAAAATCAATCAAAATAGATATGGGTTGATTATCAATCTTACCTTCCACCTCAATCATGTGGGATTGATAGTCTACTTGTCCATTGTCCAAGGCTGCATAAATCTTTTGCATGCTTCTGTCCACTTCCTCCACTATATCATCCTTCTTGATGTTATGCACAATCCTCATCTTAATCTCCCCAGTGAGGAAAATCTTTATACATGTGGTCTCCTTCACATCCCCAACACTTTATGGGATGTTGCCTTGGTCTCTTCCCAATGAATATGTTATTTTAGCTTCACCTTGTGTTGGCTTCCCTTGTTAATATGTTTGAGATCTATTCTTGATGAACGACGGCTTGAACCCTTTCTTCCTCTTATCCATATTTCCTTTATTCTTATCATCCTAGGCCTTTTGGAAAACTGGCCTTCCTTTGATCTATTCATACAAATACTTAGCCTTCCTCATGGCTTCTTCCAAATTCTTGGGCTCATCAAACTGAATTTTATCCTTGTAGAATGATGATATTCCACTCAAGAACCTCTAAATTTTGACCTTCTCATCCCTAATGAAGTCCACATACCTCAGAAATTCCAAGAATTTCCTCTCATACTCTTCCATGGTCATGTTCCCAAGTTTGATTTCAAAGAACTCTTGCATTTTATTGTCATAATATTTCTCTGACAAGTACTATTGTGAGAAATATTTCTTGAATTTCTTCTAAGAAATTCTCTTCTCATCAATGTACTTAACCTGCTTGAGTTGATCCCACCACATAGATGCTCTTCCTTGAATATGGTAGAAAGCAATTTTGGATTCTACATTTGATCTGTAATCATGCAGATGGAAATTTTCCTCATGCCCAACATCCAAGTTTCAACATATTTTCCGTTGCTATTCTCTCCATCAAGGGACGGTGGCTTGATTTTCCCGAGTTCTCTTTGCAATATATCTGACCCATATCTCCTCCTCTGATGTCTGACAAGGGACACACTTGGGTTGATTTCTGACCTTCAATGTGCATGTGTTCTTCTGGTTGAGTGTCCTTATGAATGATGATGATGATGATGTACTTTAATACTCTTTGACTACCTAGATCCCCCATGAACATCCCTCCTATCATGATATCTGGATGCTTCTACTTTCCTTGCACTTGCTTCATGATTTGTGCCTGAATATTTATTGAATTGTCTCTGCAACATACTCAAAATCTATAGCATCTCTTCCTAATCTCTCATAATCCTTTCATTATCTGTTCTATAGCTCTTCACTTCTTTCTGCAAGCTTCTCACAGTCTCAACTAGCTCCATCGACTCTACTTTGCTTCTATTCCCATTGGATTTTGTCTCTGCATATCCCATGCTCACATGAAGAGTTCATATCTCATCTTCATGACTATAAGATCCCTAGGAATATTTCATATCTCTAGTCCTCATATAGGAACTAGATACGCTTTCCTGTAACTCTAATTCTGCAACAATGTGCATGCAATAATTGTTGTTAGAATTATGCATATTATAGAATTGTCATAAATTAGATTACAGGTCATTGTTTCAACTGAATTTATGATGAGTATGGATGCATCCAAATTTGATTTTGATTGTTTAGATGCATTCTCCTCTGAATCAACGTTCCAATGACTATATTTATGCCTCATTCCGAGTTTTGAGCCCAAAATTTATAGCGTTCTGAAGTTTGCAAATTCTTTTATTCAATTGATCTTTGTTTTCAATTCTACAATTTATCTAAGAGACCATTTTTTGCCACTTGTAGAAGAAAATTGGTCAGGAACCAATTTTTTTTTTCTACCGGGTGTAGATATTATTTATGATTGTGAACACATAACAACTTTTAGATTTTAAATTATATGCTCTAGTGAGTGTATAAATCTAGAATTGATGACTTTGCACTTTTTCACTTTCTCCGGACTTAAATTTTTAGCCCAAACTGGCTATCTAGCTATCTCCCAAATGGAAAAAAATTGGGAAAAACTTCCTCAAGACAAGTTTGTCTAGATTGATGTGTAGATAAAATGTCGACTAAGTAAAATTTTCTATATTCGTGATTTGGGGTCCCTTTTCCTCCTCCAAAGATTCCAAAAATCCCCAAAGTGTGCCTAGGAATAGTGGATTTTGCCGTGTTTGAGCATCTCCACACCAATTCCTTTTGAATTTTGCCAGGAGCCAAAATGGGTATCTTCATGCCTGCTTTTGAGCTTCTTATAGAATTTTCACTATTTTTGGGGCCTCGTATACTAAGCATGACCTAACGCTTTAAAAGTCACTAATTCACGTTTTTCAAAAAATTAAAGCAGAATTGGTCCATTGCCTTAACTGACACTTTTGCAGTCCTTGTCACAGTGGACACACCGCTAAAATTTCATCCAATTTTGAGTTGAAACACTTCGGTTATGGCCAAAACTAGTTTTGGATCCAAAGTTTTTTTGTAAACTTATCTATTTTTTCCTTCCTTTTTCTCCTCTTCCCTTATTATTTTAAGAAGTCACGCACACACAAGTTTTGTACCACGCATTAATATGTAACATGTGAAAATGTTGTATTGTGCATCAATACCCAACACACTCAAGTTCTATATCACATTACACAAATATTTAGCACATGTACCACACACCAATATTAAACACACATAAGTTTTGAACTGCACAATGCTGATATTTAATGCATGTATCGTGCACCAATATTCATCACGCACAAGTTTTGCACCGCATAGCACCAATATTTAACACATGTATTGTGCACCAATATTCAATGCATGCAAGTTCTGCACTACGTAGTGCCAATAGTTAATGCACATACTGTGCACCAATATCAAGTGCGCACAAGTTCATACAACACAATGCCAAAGTTCAACACACACCAACTCTCTACCACACCCGCACTAACCCTTTTTCAATGCGTGTACAACCATTTTTCTTGGAATTAAAAACAACCCACACATAAACAATCATTCTGAGCGCAATTTTGACTTGAATTTGCTCAAAATTTTGGGGATTTCACCATTTTCACCAATTTCAACACAAATCAAACTTTGAGATGACAAATTTACCAAGTTAGTGTTGATCTATGGCCCATACAAGTCTAGTGTTGAACCAATAGCTCTGATACCAAATTGTAACATACCCAGCCTCTAAGTTGAGCCGCACTACTACAAAAACGACCCAACATAGCTCTGACACCACTCTGTAAGATACCTAGATATTTCACCGAGGCACGCTACCATAAAATTTTACTACAATACCAATATGTAACATCCCTGAGTCCTCACTAATGTAAACCACACACACCGACTTCGAATATGTATCGCGCATGGAAACCATTCCCATCACGCGGGGCAACTTGGGCACCGTGCAAGGACTTGTTATCATTCCTAGTAAAATCAATTATCCTCTCAATTTAAAAGTGGAAAATATGAACAACATGACTTACACGCCCATGCTACTATCATTAATAATTAAAGTTGTGAATGCAAATGGTTTAGACATGCTTGGAAATAATTTAACACACTTTTCAACAACATTCAATCACAGAAGAGCACATATTCAAATGAATCATTTTATCGACAACAAGTAGCAATAACTAAGATAAACTCAAAACAAATTGCACATCAATTAATTTAGCATTCAACGTGATTAAACACAGTGAATAAGAGCATTTATCTTAGCAAATATGAAACTCACTGTAGAGGACGAACATTCCACCCAACCATACACTTGTTGTTCCATTTATTAACAACAAGTCACCCACAAGCTGGGGTTTCAAAACCACAAGAAATGATGGTCCCTAAGGCTAGCTATTCCCCCCCTCTCAACAATTAATTCCCACAACTATTCCAATTCACCAACTCTCTTTCCCCTCAATCTGGACAACCCAAGGAATGGGATCCCCTTCTCTACCACGTAGTCCCTCAGGCTATCCCACTTCCCTCTAGGTCTCCAACATAGGTTGGGAAGGAAATATGTTTGCTAGAAACTCCAAGAATCTACAGTTACAACATGAATTCTCTCAACACCAAACTACTTGATCTCTTGACAATTTCCTTCACATAATATTGCTCACAAGCCTACAACCTCTTCCCCCATGAATTTACAGCTCCAACCAATTGTTCCACGTGCCCACTATGGTTTCCTTCCCTCTTCAACACTCAACATTCCCTTGTTTTCCCCAAAAATATGCCTGTAAAAACTGTCCCCTTTCCCCATACGAATTTCCTTTTTCTTCGATGCTTTCTTGACTCACATTCTTCTCAAAGATGATTGTACTCAGGCCCAAGCTCTCAATAACTATGTGAGGTGACTTCACACATCCACCCTTTTACATGTATTCAATGATTGGCTTTGGGAGCACTCAAGAGGAAATAGAAGGTTCATAGTAAGGAGAATTTAGAAAGATGGTTTGGGTTTAATTCGCATGGGTAATCCCCCCCTCTTGGACCCCTCCCATCTCTTGTGAAAATTAATCCCCCAAGTCTCCATCCATGCCCGTCTGCAGTTGGTGATTGATTTTATTTATCATATTCAATACACATCATTTACAATATACATTTTTAATCCATGGATTAAAATGAGGGATGTTACAACTCATCAAATCCTTACATGGCTTGAAACAAGCACCACGAGCTTGGTATCAAAAGCTAACCGAGCATCTTCTGAAATTGAATTTCAAGCACTTCAATCTTGATGATGCAACTCTATTTGTCAATAAAGTTGGCAAAACTATTGGATATCTTGTAGTGTATGTAGATGATATACTGATAATAGGGAACAATGAAAGCTAGCTTCCATAAATAAAGAGTTGAAGAAAAGCTTTGAGATGACATAATTGAGACATCTTCATTACTATTTGGGCATTGAAGTGGCTCGAAATCCAAAGTACATATTCATCTCCCAAAAGAAGTACATTTGATAATCGTTGAGCAAGTTTGTCATGGCTGAGAGTAACCTTGTCTCTACTCCAATGGAACATAATTTGAAGCTCAAATCAAAAGAAGGGAATAAATTTGAGGATGCAACCAAGTACAAACAACTTATGGAAAGTCTTATCTACCTTACCACCACAAGACCAGATATTTCATTAGTTGTTGGGATTCTTTCTAGGTTCATGCAAAGTACATTGGTCTATGCAAAAAGAGTTCTAAAATACTTGAAGGGAATTCAAGATTTTCGAATCAAGTACTATAAGGTGGATGACTTCAACCTGATGGGATATTTTGATTCAAACTTTGACGGGGATAACGAAAATGGAGTGTTAACTTTAGGATATCTCATGAGTCTTGGGTCAACAACTGTATCCTGGAGATCATGCAAACATTCAATTCCAACAGATTCCACAACATAGGCAGAATGTGTGGAAAATGCAGAAGCAACAAAGGAGATTGTGTGGCTCAAGAAAATAATTGAATATTTGCAGGAGAAATAGGTGAATTCTACTCCTCTTCTGGTTGAAAATACTTATGCAATCAAGTTCCAAGAATCCTAGATTCCATGATCGAACCAAGCACATCAACACAAATACCATCTAATTTGATATCATGTAGAGGCCAAGACTACTCACTTGAGACATTCTTCTACAAATGAGCAAATTGTGGACATCGTCACCGAAGCACTTGGAAGAGAAAAAATTGAAATTTTTTAGAATGATGTTTGGACTCACAAACACCCCTTCAAATTAAGGTGGGGAATGTTGGATACCTAATCCTTGAGATTATGGTATTTTGTAAATAGTGTTGTAAATATTATTAAGGAGAAATATGAAGAGTCATAGGTGAATAGATAGAGTCATTCAGACATCTTGGAAGATGAAACCAAAGGTCACATCAAATTGTATTTATGAATGTATCACGTTAATGTCTTGTGGTGCATCCACGTGGGTGCGCACGCAGTGCTAACTTATGGCACAGTGGAAGTATGTAAAACCTTAGGGTGCCAACAGGCCCCCAACATTATTAGTTGGCTCATCCTTGAGCCAATGATGTTGTGTCATTGGTATCTCCTAGATGAAGTTTTTAGAACACTAGTTGGACTTAGTAGTACATCTTTAATAGTCCTTGTTTAGGTAAAGTTTGTCAAGTTTGGTTGGTGTTGCAGTCATGCGTAGGCTCTCGAATATGTCGACAACCCCTATATTCTATATGTGAATGCATCTTTCAATATTCTAGCATCTCGACCTCTCTCTTGTTGATATCCATCTGGATTGTTAGGGGATAGATGTCTTTTAGCATGCAGTCTAGAACCACCTGCATTTTTTGGTCCAATTCCTTCCTACGAGACTTGGCGATATCACCCCAATGACCTGCATGTCTCTGACTATGGTGATATTTCCATCGCTCATAGCCTTCATCTTCTTTCTGGATCTCTCAGGTTTGTTGATGGTGTTGAAGACAATTCCAACTGATTGTTGAGGTTTTTGGTAGCACCAGACATGTACTTCCACATAAGCATGTGTTTTTCATGTGGATGTAGTAAAAAATATTCTAGTCTTGAGTTTACTTTAGTTAGAAGGAATTAGTTAAAGTAAAGTGGTAGTTATCAATGAATAGAGTTATTTAAGGACATGCTTAGTTTGAAATATGTAATCTAAATCTTAAGTGGGTGTGAGAAGCAATCTCAACCGTAGATCACTTTGTAGATTAGAAATAGATTGTAACTCATGATTATAAAAGCAACATTGTGGTAAAGGAGAAGTCACTTCGAGAGGAAGTCACTTGTGTTGAGGGAGTTGACACGGTCAAGATTGTTGACGAGAGGTCGAGGTCGAGAGACTTGGTGAGAGACTAAAGTAGGCACTTGTGTGAGATATACTTGTGAGAGACTTGGTGAGAGACCAAGGTTGAGGATAGAAAAGAAGGACTTTTTCCAGTGTGACGAGTGTAGGAGCAAAGAAGGACTTTTGCTTACACTAGAGTGAGGAGATCTCACTGGTTGGGTAAAGAGAGTTCATCCAAGTATTGATGAGAGGGTTGGATCACAAAGGATATTGATTCAAGATATTGATAGGTGGATAAGGAATTTAATCTAGAGGTCATACAGGTCAAGGAGGAGAGAGAGCAGAAGAATCCACATGTGGGTTTCAGAGGACAGAAGCCACAAGAAAGAGAAAAGTCATACAAAGCTTGTCATACATGCTTTCTGTACACATCCGTGAGTCTCAGTGGAGATAATTGCGGATATCTGTGGGTCAGAGAAGGGAAAGGTGTGGATGTCTGCGGTCCAGAATCCATATAAGGGAAAGTCACAGATGTATTGCGAAACATGTTGGTACAAGGCCACACATAAGCACATGAGTCTCTAGGTTTGTCTACAGTGTATAATTCTCTCAGTGGGACATTTTCCCTATTACGGGAGCCCTGATTTGGCCTTAATAAAAGAATAATTGGATTGGTTTTCCCTCCAGGTTTTTTTCCAGGGGTTTACCCAAAATTATTGGTGTTCTTGTGTGCTTGATTTAGTTTTCTTGTTTATGCTTCCGCTGCATGTTTCATTGAGTAACCTAGCTGTGCTTTAATTCAGTAAATACATTTTTCTTGGAATTAACTTCTTGGTGCTAGGATAAGGGGAATTTCAACATGGTATTAGATCATACCTAGGGTTGAAAGAAGATCTCAACATGGTATCAGAGCTGAGGATTTGAAGGAAAGAGGGAACCTAGTCTCTAAAGGGAGGAAACCAAGAGGATAGATCTTATTAGGTAGATAACCAAAAAAATAAATCAAAGGACATATTTTTAGGGAAACAATAGTACTGGGAATAATAGGTGTTTTTGTAGGTATACATAGGCATCTGTGAGTCACAGTGTAGATAATTGCGGACATCTGCGGGTCACAGAAGGACAAGTTGCGAATATCCACGAGTCAAGGAAGGGAAAGTCGCGGATAGGAGGTACATGATAGTACATGGTAGTTGTAGCAGAGGGTTATCAGATCAGATCTTGAATATGGTGAACAAATTGAAGATTGAGGATAGGTTAGTGTTACACATCAACATTACTCGCTTTGATAAGTGTCGCAAGTGTCGCATGTTGCTCACAAGTGTCACAAGTGTCTCATGTTGCTCACAAGTGTCGCAAGTGTCAAGCAAAGCATACTGCCATGATGATGACACTAAAGAGACACTTAAAATGCCTCAAACACTTGATTTGAAGGAAGGGGGATGGTTAACTGAAGTCAAGTATCTCTTGCCACTTGAAAGAGGTTTTCAATCTAAGGTTTTAGAAGAGAGCGCTCCCCTATATCACCCTTAGGAGCGCTGGCGCTCCCCTATAAGGTGATAGGGAGCGTTATAACACCAAAAAACCCCTATGAAGGAGCACTATAGATCTTTAGAGCGCTGGTGCCCCCCTAAAGCCTACTAGGGAGCGCTATAGCGCTCTGATGGCCTTTTTGAGGGAGCACTGCCTATTCTGAGCAGCGGTTGATCTGTTGAGGAGAATAAGGGGAGGATATTTCAATCTTCGAAGGCAGTTGCATTCGAATTCCTGGTTTAGCCATGATCTTAGGAGAATATCCCTGGCTTAAGGAGGGAAATCCTCAACTTACCCTAAATATACCTCAAGAGGTTAAGCCTCTCTAAACCTATATAAACAGGCTCTATCATGGTGAAAAGGGAAAGAATTGGAAGCATGAAACCTATGATCTCATAGGAAACATATAGTGAATTGGAGGAAAGTAATCAGTGAAGTTGCTGTCACCCGGATCGTGGATCTTTTGAGCAAGGGTTAGACAAAGGGGACTTGACGAAGCTATCACATTCGCATCTACGATTGTAAGTTACTTCTGTCATTGTTCTCATCAATATGACACGCTTGGCCTGTTTATTTCTAGTTTGTGTTTAATCTTACATGAACTTGTATCTGATAGATAGATCTATTTCAAGCTAATATCAATAGATTAGGAAGTGGTTGTACTATTGTTTGTCTACAGGGCTCATCGAGGAGTGAAAGATTGGAGCTCAACTCAGAGCGTGCAGGGACAAACACCGATAAAAGGTACTTCTTTTCTTCTTCATCCTCATGCATTAGTTTGTATAGATCTGAAAGGAAGTTAGTGTCCACGTTAAGCATCTTCTGTTTTAAGAGTTAAGAGTCTAGCTCTCAAGAGGAGATCTACATGTCCGCAGGGAGATTTTCCTTCAACAGAAACTGGCGACTCCACTGGGGAGCCTCGAATCGAAACTTTTTGGTTTTGATTTCTCCTCATAGACCTTGTCTTACCCCTTGATTGTTTTCAGACCCGGTTCACTCTTTTTTGATTGATTTCATGAGCTGATTGACTCCCTACCCCATCACACTCAGCTTGATTGCCAAAATTAGACTGAAATTTTGGATTTTTTGACATTTTCATGAGATTTTTAAGCCTGGTGCCTCTGTGTCTATGTTAATAGAGTGCCAATGCTCCCTGAATGTGTTAGACAAAGTGCTATAACACTTGGTTCCCCTTACACCAGAGCGCCAACCCTCTTTTGTCAAAAAACCTCTCCAAAATTGCTTTTTTCAGGGTCCAGTCTCTGTGTTTCACTTGCTGAGCCTCTCTGTGAGTCAATGCTTCATCCCATTCAACTTTGTCATCCTTCCTTCTGAGGAACAAATACCTCATTGTTTAGATTTTGTAGCCTTCTTCATTATTTTTGAGTTTTTCTGTTGTTGGGAGTTTGAAACCAATGCACTGTTTTTCTCTCCTTTTTGACTAAGCGAGAAACTCTGGTGAAGGACATCAGAAGTCTACGAATCTCTTCATTTGGTTTTTGTTGAGGTCATTGTTCTTCAACATCTCCTTTTTTTGCGAAATTCTTGATTTTCTTTGTTTTCTTTTCTTTTGCTTCTTGTTTTTGGATCATAACAAGAGGGTGTATTGTTTGTACGAAACCTGCTTATGTTTGTCTGAGTTTCCTTGATGCAAAAGGATAATTGGAAGGAGAAGTGTTGTTTTGAATTAATCATTATTCACATACAAACAATAAAGAGACATCTTCATGATTGATTTGTATATTAGAAGACATTTCCAAAAAGTTTTAGCACCACATCGGATTTGATTGAAGAAAATTTGTTTGAGGACATTCCTTCTTAGTGTTTGTTAGTGAAAATAACTCTCTCTCTCTCCCTTAAATAGATATTAATCAAAAATAAATGATTTATTATCATAGTTGATGCATTTTTGGGGGATTGAGTCATCATTCCATCCATTTCACTTCCATGCACCCCTTTTGAGTAAAGAACAACCATAAAATGAACGCTAATTAAAAACTATCTAGAACATTTTCTTTCCTAGGATCCTCCACCAACAGTGGACTAGGAATAGTACTTTGGATTAGGCTGTGAGCATAACTCTCCAAAGTTTCCAAAACAAACATTAGCATCCAGATCTAGGGAGAGTCAAATCCAATTATCGTATAAGTCTACCTGGGATCCCCCTCTCACACAGGGGTTACGCACGAGGTCGCACTCGGGAAATCTACGAAGATTATCCCTCCGTGGTTTGACTGATTGTAGTAGTCAGATCGAATTATGGGGATCTCTTAAAGGTATACCCACAATATTGAGTGGAAGCCTTTCAAGTTGATTTCGGGCTAGATACCTTGCCCGTACGTTCGGACTGGACTGTCGACTGTACCCGCCCAGGGGATGACTACGAATTGGTAACCTTAGTGGCCATAATATTTAGGGTCTTACACAAGGTAACAGTGAAGGGAAGTCTCACTGTACCTGGAGAAGACATTGGTCAAACTCACTCAGGATCCTTAGAGGGTAAATCCACAATTACTGTGTAGAAGCTTGCACCAAGGTGAAAGTCTGTTAAGCAGGTCACCATTGTAACTGTTCCACCATATCCCCGCCCCTTCTTGAATTGATCACGCGATGTTGGATTTCATCACCAACTAGTACGATCATTGAGAGAAGGTTTTGTTTGCTTGGTTGTGATTCCTAGACTCTATTAGCGTATGCTGCTCCTTTTCGGTAGTTGGCCATAGATTTTTTCTGCCGACTATTTTTCGCCAACATCGACCCTCCACGCCACTCGCGGAGGTTACAGGGACTTCCTCCAGAAAATATGGAAGAGAATACCCCTTTACCCCCTCATTCTATGGAGGAATCTCCTCAACAGAGCGAGGTTCACGACACTATAACCTCCCAAGAAGAAGTTCCCACTTCTTTAGAGATTTTTCGAATTGTTTCAGAGTCTCCGGAGGCTTTCCGCATTCCAAAGGGATATGAGAGACGTGTTCTCAAACTCAATTCAACCGGTGAATTTGTCATCATCAATCCTTCTGACGTTCTGACTGGGTCTCATTCAAACCCTCTAGTCGATGACCCCTTTTGGACCGCAAACATTGTTCGAAGTCCACCGCGCATGGTGCAGGATCTTTATGGAATAGGAATAGGTGCCGACGTGCCTATCACCTACACCGTACCCTTAAACCATTTTATCGGTACTACTGTTTTTTCAGCTACACCATTCGTTGATCCGAACACATCGTCTGTTGGCCCAAGGTCCACTTTTTCTCTCCAGACGACTCACTCTACAATGGTCCCTCACGTTTCGACTATTCCCGTCGGTAATGTGGTGGTTAGCCAAGCTGCAATTGGCACACCAATAACACCTAGACCTTCATCATCACTCCCTTTTGGGTATAGAGCACTGAATTTTTCTGCTATCACTACTACCCAAGTTATTCCTGGAAGTTCTATACCTATCCAACAACCCGGAGGGACCGGTCTTGGTGGCTTTAATCCGTTAAGCAACACCGATCAGTTGTTTACGTTTGGTTCTCAAATTCCGGGAACTCCAGCTCAAGCTGGGGGGCATCCTCCCACCAGAGGACAACTTCCATTTGGAGGGAACCCTCATGCTGGGGGGCAGCCTGAATCCAGAGCCTATCATCAACCATACAGACAAAATGTGTCTACCACACCCAATCTGTGGAATATCCCTTTTCCAGGAAACCCACAGTTCTCAGGGGGACACAATTCTCAAGCTCCACAACAACCTCTTCCCCCTCAAGGGAATCATCTATATCCTCTTTATGGACAAACACCAAATCTGACTTATAATCCTCAAAACCCATCCGGTTATCCCCCGCTCTCACATGTTTCTCAAACTCCCTCAAATCCTGTGTACCCTAGTCAACACCAACCTTATAAAAGAGGACCCACTGGTTACAATTATCCACCTAACCCAGTGTATGGTCCTACTGGTGTTCCTATGCCACACCAGTATTACCCGCAAGTTAACCGACAACTACCTTTCCTAGCGACTATGGACCTCCCAGACTTGTCTCGGTTAACGAATGATCCTATTTTTCATTCTTCAGTTTGGCTAGCTATCCCAGCTAAAATTCCTTCTGATATTCCAAAATTCGACGGAAAGTCCAGAGAAGACCCAAACAACCACGTGATGACTTTCCATTTGTGGTGTTCATCCAACTCCCTCATGGACGATTCTATATGTTTGTGTCTTTTCCAACGAACACTTACAGGTTCTGCAGCAAAGTGGTATATTGAACTACCACGCGCTTCTTTTCATGATTTCAACTCCCTTTCCATGTCCTTCCTCACACACTTCCAACTACCCATTCGATATGAGACGGGTACTGAACTATTGATCTCCCTTCATCAGACAACCTCCGTACATATCTCTGATCATATTCATGAATGGAGACGACGATGAAGGTTAATCAAAGCAGTCATTCCTGACCAATTATTAGCAGAATGGTTCACCACATCACTGTTACCCCAGATCGCTCGTGATGTTTCCATGGGTGGTGTAGTCACGAAGGAAGAAGCTATTTCTCGAGCTCAATACTTAGATTTGGTTTACTCACAATCTGGTACTCTGTACAAGTTGATACCAAATGCTACCCATGCCACTAATGACCCATCCAAACCATCGTCTACCTCGCACGCGAATGGAGTTATTGGCTCCATCAAAACCCAATCTACTTCCCAGTCGACTGGAACAACCCAATGATCCACTTCGACGTCTGCTCCCAGTTCGAATGCACCCTCTTCTACCTCCCCTCAAACTCAGGTCTCTGAGGTGAATACGGTCCAATCGACCCCTTCACAACAACCTGGGGGCAAGAAGAAAGCAAGAAATAAACCAAAGAAAAACAACAACAATGAACAACCAAAAAATCAACCTCAAACCCGGGCTACCGGAAAACAACCACAACGGAAACCAAAATTCCCATGTCTCATTTGAAGCGATGATCACTACACTTGAGACTGTCCACATTGTGATGAAGTGGCCAAGATTTTTAAAGGAAATTCACAACCTGTTGTGCTTACCCAGAATTTTCCACAACAACAATCTTTGGTTGCTCAAACCCCCACTCCAGGGGGCAGTTCCAACCAATCCCATGATGAGGCCTCAACAAGTGGCCACATTTACATGTTTAACGGGATTAATCTGATCACTCACACTATGACATATGACACACCGATTAAACCTGATAAGCTGAAGCCTGCTAACGGTTCCTTACCGGACCCATTACCATCTTCCGTTAGTCCTCCGTCTGCTAGCCCTCCATCCGGGCCACTTCAAATTGAGAAACCTCCGTTTGAATCCATTTTACGCCCTCCTAAGAGCACTATCTGGAAATCTACCTTTAATCCTAGTTCATGGGCTGCCCAAAACTACAACATTGTTTAAGATTTGGCTCAAGCACCGTGTGCTATGTCTGCTTTGGAAGTTCTACAACACTGTCCCATCCAACATAGAACACTCTTAACTGCCATCGACACTTTTGATCCCGAGTCATCTAATAACCTCACGTTTAATCTGGATGATCATCAACCTCGACTCTCCCACCAACTAGCTTTTCAGATCGATGTTGTTGTTCACAATCAACAAATCCACCAAACTATCTTGGATGAGGGAGCCTCTACTTGTGTCATGTATTTATCTTGTTGGAAAGGCTTAAACTCACCTGCCCTTAACAAATCCCCTACGATGTTACACACTTTTGATGGCCGAGGTTTTCATCCTCACGGACTTTTACAATCCTTAGCCATTCAGTTGGGAAATAAAAAATTGTTATTGTTGATGTCAAGGTGGTCGATGCCCCCCTCGATTACAACCTACTACTTGAGAGAAGTTGGTTCTACGCTATGACTGCCATCGCCTCGTTGGTGTTTTGATGTGTACAATTCCCCCATAAAGGAAAAATTGTCACTATCGATCAACTAGATTTTTGTACATCCGACGGTCGTGCCCCTGTCACCAACAACATTCCTTTTTTGGGAGACCACCCAGTTACGTATGAAAGCGTTGGTGTTGGCTTATTGAAAGATTCTATCCTTATGGGTACCTTCCCTACACCACTTCCACCCACCACACATCATATTTCCACCGTCAATATGATTTTGACTATGGCTTATCAATCTTTGGAATCATCTGACCCTTGGATTGTACCTAGTCCTATGGAATTCGATGTGCTCGGTGACACCATGCCACTTAGCCCAGCTGAGGCCGCATACGTGGCTATTCAATCTGCCTCTCCCTTTCCGGACAACCCACATTTATTGGCACCTGATGCCTACTCGATTCCATCATGGTTGGATTCCCTATCGTCTGCAATCGATTACATTTCCCAAATTTTCCCTTCTGACGAATCT
Source organism: Picea glauca (assembly GCA_000966675.3). NCBI lineage: Eukaryota > Viridiplantae > Streptophyta > Pinopsida > Pinales > Pinaceae > Picea > Picea glauca. The sequence goes on from JZKD02S1934189.1 coordinate 75,179, forward strand.
ATAATGGAAATGCTTAGTATTGACGACATACCTTGGGATGATAACCATTATCGATCCGCTTTTCTTCCACCTTTGAAAGAAATTCACAAATACATACACTTTGTCTTCCCTCCTGATGTTACTGATTCTCCACAATCTCCCATCCTCACACAAGATACTCTTTCTGAGGGGAATATGGGTAATATCTCTACTACAATCATTATCGATATTTCGATCAAAGAAGGCATTGTCGAAAAAATCAAACTTGGTGCTAATTGCACACTCGAAGAAGTGGTCTCTTACACCGCTCTGTTTAAATAATTCCGCGATGTCTTCACTTGGAGCTATGAAGAAATGCCAGGAATCGACCCCTCGATCGTCATGCACAAAATCAAGACGTACCCAGGTGCAAAACCTGTTCGACAAAAACTCCGCCCGGTTCATCCCAAGAAAATCGCAGCTATAAAGGAAGAAGTTGAGAAACTTTTAAAATCTGTCTTTATTTATCCTGTCCCTTTGACAGAATGGGTCTCCAACCTTTTTTCGGTTGCCAAAAAACAAGGAACCATCCGTGTCTATGTTGACTATCAGGATCTCAATAAAGCTTGTCCAAAGGACAACTACCCTACGCCCTTCATCGACCAAATCATTGATAATTGTGCTGGGAGCGTAATCTTCTCTTTCATGGATGGCTTCTCCGGGTATAACCAGATTGAAATTTTACCTGTTGATCAACATAAGATGACCTTTATCTGCCCATGGGGAACTTTCGCCTATCGAAAGCTACCTTTTGGTCTCAAAAATGCTGGTGCTACTTTCCAGTGGTCCATGTCGTACGCTTTCCACGATATCAAGCATATTGCAGAACCTTACCTCGACGACTTACCTACCCACTCATCCAATCGATCAGATCACGTTGATCACTTACGGGCTATTTTTCTTCGATGTCGGTTTTACCATATCCGCTTGAACCCACATAAGTGTATTTTTGCTGTCGAATCAGGTTGACTCCTTGGTTTTGTTGTCTCTAAAGACGAGATTTGAGTGGACCCCTTAAAGATTAAGGCTATTCTAGCCTTACCCCCACCTACTAGTTTTACTCAACTCCAAAGTTTGCAAGGAAAAGCAAACTTCCTTCGCCATTTCATTTGTAACTACGTTGAGATAACAAAAGGATTCATGTGGTTGTTGCAGAAAAACACCCCTTTCATCTGGGATGACATCGTTCAATGGTCATTTGATGCTCTCAAGCATGTCCTGACCCACACACCTTTGTTGCACCCTCCAGAGTATACAAAGGACTACATCCTTTACTTAGATGCCTCCACTTCCACTATTGCAATGGTGTTAGTTCAAGAGGACCCCAACGGTGAGGAACATGTGATCTATTACCTAAGCAAGAGTCTATCTAGACTCGAAGTCCGATATTCACATGTAGAGAAACTGGCTCTAGCAGCCGTCATCGCTGTCCAAAGATTTCACCATTACATCTTACTACGCACCACCACTGTGATTGCGAACTCAAACCCCATGTACCACATCTTGACACTTCAAGTGCTCGGGGGAAAATACTCTAAATGGATCATCATCCTTCAGGAATTCGATCTTGAATTTATGAAGTCCAAAGCCAAAAAGTCCCTGGTGTTTGCAGAGCTTATCTACGATCTCCCCCATGCTAATGAAGACCTTAAACCTATAGATTCTCTCCCTGACGAAACTATTTTCCTCATCAACACCTCTAATCCTTGGTATGTAGACATCCTCCTTTACCTCCAAACCCAACGTTTTCAACCTAACACTTCCCGTGAAGAGAGTTGACGTATTCGCCACCATTCTCGTCGTTATCTCATCATCGACGACACCTTTTATCGTCGTGGTATTGATACTATCCTTCAACGATGTTTGATTCATGCAGAGGCTGAATGAATTCTGAATGACAGTCACCTTGGAGCCTGTGGCGGTCACCTTTCTGGGATGGCCACAGCCCAAAAAATTCTACGTGCCGGCTATTTTTGACCCTCGATTTTCAAAGATTGTATTGAGGTAGTAAAAAAATGCCCACCCTTCCAAGTTTTCAACCACAAGGCACGAACCCACCCTACTACGCTGCACCCCGTTATTTCCATCGACCCCTTTGCCAAGTGGGGTATCGATTTCATGCAATGTAAGCCTACCTCAGCCGGGGTGTACGGTTATATAATCGTTGCCATCGACTACTTTACAAAATGGGTTGAGGCTATGCCTACCTTTCTGAACGATGGTCGTACCACAACTCTTTTTATTTTTTACCACATCATAACTCATTTTGGGGTACCACGCACCATTGTAAACTATAACGGTGCACACTTTAAGAACCAGATGATGAGTGAATTGCATGCCAAGTTGGGTTTTCGCCATGAAAACTCATCCCCATACTATCCTCAGGCCAACGAACAAGTTGAGGCCATCAACAAGGTCCTCAAAACCATGATTCAATGCATGGTAGGGGAAAATAAGACATCCTGGCATCTACAACTTTTATTCGCTCTCTGGGCTTACCGTACTTTTGTGAAAACCGCAACTGGGTTCACTCCTTTCCAGTTAGTGTATGGCATCGAAGCCGTTTTACCAATCGAGTGTGAAATTCCATCTCTGAAACTTAAAGTAGAACTCCTACCCCATACTTCTGCCGAAGAAGAACATTTCTTATATCTAACCAAACTAGATGAAACACGTTGTGATGCCACTCTCGTTAACGAGGCACATTAGAAACAGATAAAAAATCAATACGACAAATCCGTCCATCCTCGAACTTTTGCAGAAGGAGACTTAGTCCTCGTCTATGACCAGGCTCATGACAAACTAGGGATAGGTAAGTTAGAACCTCTGTGGCATGGCCCTTACATTGTGAAATGTGTTCTACACAGGGGCGCCTACGAGTTAGTCGATTATGACGGAATTTCCCTAGGGGAGCCCCAGAATGGGCTTTACCTTAAAAAGTACTATTCCTAGATCACCTAGCATGTGTACGTTGTACATTATTGTATTTTAGTTTGGTGTGTCTGTTTCTTTCACGTGCTCGAGTCTTTACCTTTCCCACTCATAACTGTGCCTTGTGTTTTCATGCACAGATGATGTCTTCCTTTCCTATCTTTGTCGGGTTTGCAGATGGCGCTAGTCGACACACCCGGAACATTGCTTCGGCAGCATGGGTAATTTACCAATTTGACGAGGTGGTGAGTTCAGGAGGTATTTGCTTAGGACCAACGACTAATAACACGACAGAATATCATGCTGTCATCGGACTCTTGACCCAAGGCTCCTCCCTAGGTATCTCTCGTATCATTGTTAACCTAGACTCCCAACTTGTGGTCTATCAACTCAATCATATCTACGTTATTCGTAATCCTATCTTGCTATGTCTCCACCTACAAGTTCGTCATCTTGAACGAATATTTGATTATATCGAATACAAACATATTCCAAGAGAACTCAACAATGTTTCAGATTCATTAGCTAATTACATCATGGATCGGTATCTCACCCATAGATAAGATTTCATGAAGGAAAACAAATTGTACATCACATGTAAATTAAAACACATTACATTAAAGGCATCATCATGTACAAATGTTTTGGCACTGTAAAAACTCAGAACTGTATATATATACATAGCGTGACTGAAAATGTTTTGATTACATCAAAAAAGTATTTAGAAGAGAAAAATTTTGGGTCTTTACACCCATACAACATCGTCTGACAAGTCATGCAAAATATACAATCACCAGAAGGACTCTAATCTCCCTGCACTGCATTGTGCTGAAAGTAACATATCACTGCGTGTGCTACGCGTCTCAGTAGAGAATTAACATTCTCTAGCACTCCCACAGTGTGCCTCTGTAGATGTAAAGTCACTTCTCTCCTCCGTAGAGGAGGAATGCCCATCGTGAGGCCTTGAAGGTTTCTTTCAACCTCCCAGAGACCTATCACTAGTGCCCTCGGATCTACTGCAACCAGATCACCCCCATGACGTCCTGGTATTGGTATCTTAGCCGGGCATGCTGCTCCCTTATCTGCATGTTGAAAACAATACATCCATTAAAAACTCTTCTACGTACCCAAAAAAATATATACGTTAAAAACTTAAAAACAAAAAACTAGACAAGGTGTTGCTTAGTCTCTCACTTGACGCATCCCAATCTTCCCCCGTGGGTAGAATCAAATCCATGCTCCCACAAAAGTCCACCTCGGCATATGGGAAGTCTTATATCCAAAGATACTGGCATCTTAGCCAAGCAAAGAAGTTACCGGTGAAACGGAACTCTGACTCTGCCACTAGTCTCGGAGACAGACTAGTCCACCGTTCCATCCGTGGTTCTCCCACTGGTCGTACTGCCAATTCTATCTGAGGTTTCATCTGGGGGATGTGATCTAAGAAGAATGAGACCACGAAAGATCCGTATCCAAACTATTTCTGCCCCATCCTACACCGCGAAACCTGTTCCTTCACATTCCGAGGAAACCCTGCGCTCCAGTTAAACAGTGTTGGCTCCAAACACTGTACGCCATAAGCTACATGTGATCTCGATGCCAGATGTGTGCTAGTGCTTCCCGTCACACTCGTGATGGTGAACAAAATAGACCGAAGGGGTAACTCTCTGATATCCTTGATTGGGATTCTACCCCCTACCAATCTTGCTCTTGGGACACAATGACGTGCCAGATACACGCCCATTTTCTCAGGAAGAACTCTCTGTCTGGAAAAAGCTATAGGAACCCCTCTTTTCGAGAGGCCAGTCAAGAAATATTCATCTTCCAACTTGATGGTTAGAAGCTGTGTTCCGATCCGAAATACTTTCTCTGTGACATCCCACAAGCTGATTATGTGCTCAAGCAGAAGAATCTCCTTCTTCATCTTTTGCAATTTGAAGAATTTCAGTAGGCCACAAGCTCTCAACGCGGCCAGCGTGCGAGGACTCTGCAAAGAAGCCAAATCATCAAGATCATGCTCTCGTTCTTTCCACTCAATCATGGTCGTTGCCGAAATCACCTACAAACAAAAAAAAAACAAAGAATTTCATTATTCAATTTTTCAGCAATTTCTTAAGCAATTTAAAAAATTGAAATCTAATGCCCACATTGTTCAAAAAGGACCACGCCCTCTTTTTATCACTCAATAATCATCACGCAGCGATAAAACGTTTTAAAATAGAAATAATTTTCATAATGGTTGCATGGGCATATTTATGAGTTTTTTTATGGATTCTTTGACAAAAACGACCCATCTACTCAAGTGTCAAGGCGTTGACATATTTTCTATCATCTTCTAAAAACGTTTTTGCAAAAGAATGTCTTTTTCCCATCGTTTTCAATAGAGGTTGATTTGATCTTTTTTGGAGCGAACTAGGGCTTTGTTTTTTAATTTAAATATTGCTATGAAAACGAATATTGAACCATGTAATTGAAAGAAGGGGAGATGAAGATCTACCTGGTCCAAACGACAAGAGAAACGGTAAACCGTAGCTCCGATATCAAGCGAAACAAGATCCACCTCCAAAGTGAGAATCTCCACTGCTACAAATCCTTATGCAAAGTGAAATGGTAAATGAAGATTTTTCTTGTATTACTATTTATAAATTTCCATTTTTTATAAGGTATAGTTATTTGTGGGTTCTTTGGAAATATAATGGCTTCATTAAACCTCTGGATTCCAGTTTTGACACCACATGTCTTGAAGCAGTTCTAATCGTTTGTTTACCTTGTCACATCCACAAGCATAGTCTTAGTTCGTTCTCAAGCTTGAGTCTTAGTTCGTTCTCAAGCTCGAGAATATGAGAACGCACCGGGTATACTTTTATCTCTTTTTCGGACCCGTATGGACACCAAAAAAAGGAACCCCCTAGAGTCATCTTTAAACTCTTTTTAGACTCTCTAAATATGAAAATATTGTCGAGTGATATTACTTCCTTTCACACTCGTTAAAAGGTTCGAAAGGGCGTCTTTCGAGTGGTAGTTTATCTCTTTTTCAGCCTCGTGAGACTAAATTTATGAAAAAGGAACTGAGAGAGTTCTCTTTTAAGTGTTTTTCCAGACTCTATAATCATGAAAAACATTCGAGTTTTCTGTCTTTGGACTCGCTAAAACAAACATCAACAGGCCCGTACGTGACCGAACCCTTACTTCTTCTGGTTCGTTAAACAAAGGAAGAGGAACTTACCAAATGTGAGTTATATTGAGCATGTGTTACCCTCCTCGAGCTCATTAAATCAAAAAGAGGTACTCATCTATCTGGATGGGGGAAAATTTGAAAGAAGCAAGCCAATCAGTCTCTTCAGAACATTATCAAGTAATTCTTAGAGTCACCCTTGAACACAACACTTTGTCTTTTGCACGCATTATAATCCACTGAACCTCTGCACTGAGCCATACCTTTGAGTTTATTTCACTCCTTTGGGTCACCTGACGTAATTCACAACATCCACTGCATCGTCAAGTTTTGGTCCATGTCATGTTTCTGCTGTCATGCCTCAATGTTCAAGGGAAGTATCCGCCTCGAGAGTCAGCCATCACAAATATCTTGTCTCAATACCCATGTTAGTCCATGTTCATTTGATCTACCAATTACATCTCTATGTCCATTTCGTGTCGTTGATGGGGGATACATTAAGGCCCTCCTTCGACGAGCCTATTCCTGTCGACTTCAACACATTATCCAGGAACTAGACTTAGAAACCAGTTAGTACTTTGGGACCT
>JZKD02S1934189.1:128030-154885 GCA_000966675.3 Picea glauca
TGACCTTAGTGGCTTATCTCTCTAGGTTCTTACCCAAGGTGACTGTGGAGGGGACAGTCTTCACGGTACCTGGAATTGACGTTGACCAGACTCACTTGGGATCCTTGGAGGGTATACCCACGATTATGTGTGGGATCTTGCACCAGGGTGTAAGTCCGTTAAGAAGGTCATTAGCGTAACTTTTCCACCCTAGCCCAGCCCCTTCTCGTCTCGTTGTTGCGACATTGGATTTCATCACCAACTAGTGGCTTCGAAATTAGAAGGTATTGTTTTCTTGGTGATTGCTTCCTAGATTTTCTTTACTAGTGTGTGTTGTGTGTTTCTCGAAGTTGACCATAGGATTTTCTTTGCGGAGCTTGTTACTTGTTTACAATTGCTCCCCCACGACGTTCACGTAGAATGCAAGGTTTATCTCCGGAACATCCAGACGTTTCAGAACCCTTTCATACGGCGACACCTGAGGGTACCCCTGAAGGTTCACCTCATCAAAGTGAAGTCCAAGACATTTCTACACCACCTCCATGGGTAGAACACACTGATTCTCTAGAATATTTTCGAATTACCAATACTAGAGAGGACTATCGCATTCGTCGGGGTGAACGACCTTTTGTGCAATTAAATCCTTCTGAAGAAGCAGTTGTTACATCTTCTGAATCAATCGTTGGGCCTTCTTCTGGTGTAGTAGGCCAAGATCCTTTTTGGTTGGGTGATTTCCAACGAGTCCTTTTCGGTACTGAGTCACCTCCGGTTTACGAAATCAACCCTCCAGTATCTCCTGAGACAGAAACTACACCTGTAGCGACCACTTACCATTTTGTTCTCCCTCTTGAGATGGCCCATATCGCGAATACTACGAGTGTCCAAACCGAAATTCCTGCAACTACCCTTGCTCCTATCAATACCCAGCGAATGCCTGAGGCTAACCCAAATTTACCTCCTGGTTACCATGCGTTGAATGCTTCTAATCCAACACCTCCGCAAACCCCAACCGGTTCTCCAGGTGGTCCTCCTTTTCTTGGGAATCCTATTCCCGGTTTTATCCCGACACTCCCTCATTTTCCTTCTGGTAATCCTAATCCTAGTGGCATTATCCCGACTGTTGCACCAAACTTGCAGATTCCTGTTGGTGGACAGGGTGGTACGGTTCCTTTTCCTTTTCCAGGACACAACACGGTTACTACGCAACCTACGGTTGGCACACAACTTCTGGGTGGGACTATACCTACAGTAGGGGGACCGACCTCACCTTTTGGACAAAATATACCTCCTGAATTTGCCCAGTATTGGAATCATCTTCTACAAAATTTTCCTCAAAATGATGGGGGGAAACAAACCGCCCCTACTATCGGCCAACCTTATCCAGGTGTAACCAATCCTATTTGGGGTTCGGTTCAGACTACTCAGCCTCAGGTCCCTACTCAAACTCAAGGTTACAATCCTTGGGGCTACTATCCTATCCGCCCACCACCGAATCAACCAGGGTCGTCCCTTTACGGACAGTCTGCTTACGGTCCTACTGGTTTGCCGACATGGCTTCCACCCCAAAGTCACCAGTACCTACAAGTAAACCGACAGTTGCCTTTTCTTGCTACTTTGTATTTGCCAGATTTGTTTAGGATTATAAATTATCCTATTCGTCACTCTCCCCAATGGCCTGCTATTCCTGCTAAGCTTCCATCAGATATTCCGAAATTCGATGACAAGGCGGGAGAGGACCCAAATAATCATGTCATGACTTTTCATTTATGGTGCTCGTCCAACTCGTTGATGGATGACTCCATTCGTCTATGTCTTTTTCAACGGACCCTTGTCGGTTCAGCTGCAAAGTGGTATATTAAATTGCCACGAGGTTTCTTTTCTGATTTCAACACCCTAGCTATGGATTTTCTCACACATTACCAGTTACCGATCCGTTACGATACTGGGACTGAGATCTTGACTTCTTTCAAACAAACTAAAGGCACTCATATATCAGATCATATTCATGAGTGGCGAAGGAGATGACGTCTCATCAAACTTGAACTCCCTGATCAGTTACTGGAGGAATGGTTTACGAAATCTTTCGTGAACGAAATTGGTAAAGAAATTTCTATGGGTGGTGTTTTTACAGAAGAGCAGGCTATCAGTCGCACTCAGTATCTTGATCTCGTTTATTCGCAAACGAGAACACTTTACGATTTACTACCTGAACTACCTCGTCCTGGTACTTCCAACACTTCAACTGCTCCAGCTGCCTCACATGCAACTGATGGTGTGATTGGTACTTCTCATACCCACTCACATTCCGTTTCAACTACAACCCCTAAATCCAATTCTTCTAATGTTCAAAGTGCTCTGTCTCCTGCTCCTCCCGTCGGTTAAACCTATGAAGTGAATGTTGTTCAATCTACGCCGACCGGTAAAAATAAATCAAAGAAAGGGAGAGGCAAGAATAAGGAGAGTAAAAATAATAATCAAAATGAGCAAACTAAAACCCCTCCTGTTGAAGATCGGGATAAGCGCAAACCACATTACCCTTGCCTTATCTGTGGTGACGATCACTACACGAAGGATTGTCCTAGATGTGCCGAAGTTAATAAGTTCCTTCAAGGAATGCCGAAACCCTCTACGTCGGTAGTCTTGTCCCAACCCTTCCCGTCTCAGCAACAGGCCTCGTTGATCATCCATGACCAACCCTCTACTTCTACGACATCATATGTTTTGATGTGCACTGGTGATTCTAAGAACAATGATGTTTCCCTTGCAACTAGAGCCAAAGATTATTCTCCATCTAAGGAGAAGGTTGACGATTTACCTCCTGCTTTGGTACAACCCTCTCCACCGACTCCACCTACCAATGGTCCTCTTCATCTCGAAAGACCGAGCTCTGATACAGTCCTATGACCCTCGAAAGGCGTCATTAAGAAATCGGCCTTCAATCCACATGCTCGTGCGGCCCAGAACTATAGCATTGTCGAAGATTTGGCCCAAGCACCTTCATCGATGTCTTCCCTTGAAGTCCTTCAGTCTTGTCCTGCACAACGAAGGGCTCTGTTGAAAGCTATAGGTGGAATTGATCCTACATATACGAATCTCATAGTCTTTGACTTGGAAGATCATATTCCAAGGTTACCGCCATAGCTTGTGTTTCAGATACAAGTTGTTGTCGCCGACAAGAACATTTGTCGAACTATTATTGATGAGGGTGCCTCTACGTGTGTAATGTCTTTTACTTGTTGGAAATCCATTGGCTCTCCTCCTTTAAATGAATCACAAAATACTTTGAGAGCCTTCAATGGCTCTATTTTTAAGCCTTACGGTGTTCTTCCATCGTTGCCTGTTACTCTTGAAGGTAAGACTGTCCAAGTTGAAGTGGTAGTTTTCGATGCTCCCCTAGATTATAATCTTCTTCTTGGCCGTAGCTGGGTAGATTCTATGCGTGCTGTTGTGTCAACACTTTTCCGTGTAGTCTGTTTTCCTCATCAAGGAAAGGTCGTTACGGTTGATCAACTTGCCTTCTTTAATTCTGATACTCGCACTGGAAACGTGCCATTTATAGCTAAAACCCCATTGGGTTACGAGAATGTTGGAGTCAGTCTTTTAAAAGACTCTTCGTTAATGGGTACTTTCCCCATACCACCACCACCCGATATTCCACGCCCGTTAGTTGCTTCTATTAATATGATATCTACTGTACCTCATGAACTTCCTGTGTCTGTCGACCCTTGGATAGTCCCTGATCCTAGAGATCATACTCGTTTCGGCGACGTCATGCCGTTAAGTTCGATCGAGTCTGCTTATCATGCGATTCAATCAAAAACCCCTTCTACACCCTCTATTGATGAGTTGTCTCCTGATCCTTTCCGTGTCATCTTTCCCACTAACGAGATGATGATGTCCGTCATGAACGACACACCTTGGGACGATGGGCATCATCGTTCCATACTGTTTCTGGAACAACACACTCTCGAGAATTACCAACATATTTCGACTCTGGCGACCGTTATTGTCATATCGACCGTTCCCAGATCTACACGTGATGTGTTTGCGGAAGGGAAACTCAATAATATTTCTCCCACGATACCCATTGATATTTCAGTTAAACCTGGGATAGTTGAAAATGTTCATATTGGAGCTTCGTGTTCTCCCGACGAAATTGTCACTTATACTTCCTTGTTTAAAGAATTTCGTGATATCTTTGCCTGGAGTTACGAAGAGATGTCGGGTATCGACCCTGCTATTGTTGTCCATGAAATTAAGACATACCACGGAGCTAAACTAGTCCGACAACGCCTTCGTTCTGTCCATCCACGTAAAGCGGCAACTATCAAACTCGAAGTTGAAAAACTTCTTAAAGCCGGTTTTATTTATCCCGTGGCTTTGATAGAATGGATTTCCAACCCTGTATCGATTGATAAGAAAGGTGGTAGTATACGTGTTTGTGTTGATTATCGGGATATTAACAAAGCCTGTCTGAAAGACAACTTTCCAACCCCTTTCGTCGACTAGATCGTCGATGACTGTGCCGACAGTGAAATTTTTTCTCCCATGGATGGATTCTCCGACTATAATCAAATTAACATCGCTCCTGAGGACCAACATAAAAATTCTTTTATTTGTCCTTGGGGTACTTTTGCCTATAGAAAACTTCCCTTTGGTCTTAAGAACGCAGGTGCAACGTTTCAATGTGCTATGTCTTATGCGTTTCACGATATAAAGCATATCGTTCAACCTTATTTGGACGACTTGCCAGCTCATTCTTTACGCCGAGTCGATCACCCCAATCATCTCTGAGCAATTTTCGTTCGTTGTTGGTTCTATCGCTTTCGTCTAAACCCTCATAAATGAATCTTTTGTGTAGAGTCCGTTCGTCTTCTCGGTTTCATTATTTCACATCAAGGGATTCGGGTAGATCCTATTAAGGTTGAGGTGATTCTTAATCTCCCTCCTCCTTCTTCATTGCGCTAGTTACAAAGTTTGTAGGGGAGAGAAAACTTTCTTCGTCGTTTCATCCCTAATTACGTCGAGATTACTTGTGGTTTTACACATCTTCTAAAGAAAGGTTCAGAGTTTGTCTGGGATAAAGTTGCCAACAACACTTTTGAAGCTTTGAAATTGTCCCTCACGAAAGCTCCACTTCTTTTCCCTCCTGATTATAGTCGGGATTACTTTCTTTATCTAGCTGCTTCTGAGTATACTATCGGCATGGTTCTCATTCAGGAGGATGAGGCACACGATGAACATGTTATATATTACTTGAGTCGAAGTCTCACTTCAACGGAAATCAAGTACCAACATGTTGAAAAACTGGCTTTGGCTGCTGTTCAAGCGGTTCAACATTTTCGCCATTATATTCTCTCCAAGAAAACTACAATGATTTCACATTGTAACCCCATGCAACATATTTCGACACGTCAATTGCTGGGGGGCAAGTACTCCAAGTGGATTGTCATTCTCCAAGAGTTCGACTTGGAATTCGATCGCGCCACGTCGAATAAATCTTTACTTTTTGCTGAGTTAATTTGTGATTTTCCCCACTCTGCCACGGAAAATGTAGCAGTCGATTCATTACCCGATGAATCAATTTTCCTCATCAACACTGATGATATTTGGTATGGAGATATCATTATATATCTCCAAACTCAGACTTTCCGTCCTACTTTGTCTAGTGCTGAATGCCGTCGTATCTGTTATCAAGCACGTCAATATATTATCCTTGGAGATACTCTTTACCGTCGAGGCATTGACTCTGTTTTTCGGCATTGTTTGACTTTTGATGAAGCTGAGAAAGCTTTGAATGAATGCCATTCTAGAGCATGTGGTGGTCATATGTATGGGTATGCTATTGCCCAGAAGATCTTACATGCAGGATATTTTTGGCCTTCCTTGTTCAATGACTGCATTACTACTGTTCAGAAGTGTCATGCCTGCCAGACCTACAATCAGAAAATCCGGTCGCATCCTGATCCCCTTCATCCTGTGGTCTCAGTCGGTCCTTTTGCAAAACGGGGCATTGATTTCATGACATGTCACCCTCACTCGGTCGGGGGGCATGGTTATATTATTGTAGCTGTTGATTATTTTACAAAATGGGCCGAGGCGATGCCAACATTCGATAATACTGGAAAGACTGCAGCGTTATTTCTTTTCAACCATGTCATCACTCGTTTTGGTGTTCCTCAGGCTATCGTTACCGATCACGGTAGTCATTTTAGGAATTTTATGATGTCTAAACTTACGGAAAAGTTGGGTCTTCGTCATGATAGCTCAACACCCTATTATCCGCAAGCTAATGGCTAGGTCGAAGCAATCAATAAGGTTCTTATAACTATGATTCGATGGATGATAGGAATTCATAAAACCAATTGGCACACGATGTTGTTTTCAGCATTGTGGGCATATCAGACATCTGTTAAATCCGCTACGGGGTTTACACCTTTTCGATTAGTCTATGGCATGGAAGCCATTCTGCCAATAGAATGTGAGATACCTTCTTTGAAGCTAGCTGTAGAACTCTTCCATGCCATACTTCTGTTGAAGAGGAACGTCTGTTGTATTTGATGCAATTGGAAGAGACTCGCCATGACGCTACTATAGTAATAGAATCCTAGAAGAAACCTGTTAAGGCACAGTATGACAAGCATGTCAAGCCTCGCGTCTTCTCTGAAGGAGATCTTGTTCTTCTATATGAAAAAGATAAAGATGTCTTAGGAGCTGGGAAATTTGAACCAATGTGGCGTGACACTTACATTGTTCGCAAAGTTTTGGAAAAAAGGAGTGTATGAGCTGGTTGATTACGATGGTATACCTTTGAGTGAACCCAGGAATGGGTTGTACTTGAAGAACTACTATGCATAAGTTATTTGTGCAAGAGTACTTGTATTTTTATGTATCATACTATGTGTGTGTTACTTTAGTCTTCTTTTGACGTTATCTGGTCTCTGCCCTTACGTGACGTTGTGTTTGATTTCCAGATGTTGGAGTATTCACTACCTTATACTGGCTTCGCTGATGGTGCTAGCCGTAGTACTCAGAACCTAGCTTCTACTGCATGGGCAATCTATGCCCCAACAAACGAACTTATATCTTTACGAGGTGTATGTCTTGGCCGTGCAACCAAGAACATTGCCGAGTATAGTGTCGTTATTGAATTATTGGTTGATGCTATCTCGCTTGGAATTCATCACTTGGTTGTGTGACTCGACTCACAGCTTGTGGTACTATAGCTAAGTAATGTCTACTCTATTCGAAGTCCTACTTTGTTAAGGGTATATTTGCGGATTCGCCTCTTGGAACGATATTGTGATTACATTGAATATCAACATATTCCTAGACGTCTGAATACATTAACATATGCATTGGCTAATTATGTATTGGACATACATTTGAACAATTTATAAATCAAACACATTACAATTCACACAATGTAAAGTAAACCGGTAGAAGCCGTCTGTATATATATAACGATCAAAAGAGTTTGTTTTTTACAAAAGTTTGTCCGAAGACCAAAATATCAAAACTTGAAGCTTATAACTTCTACAAGGTGACATCATGGATGACGTTCACAGTAACACACTACTGCCCTAGCTACTCTGCGGAGCAGTCGACCCATAGCTGCAAAAACTCCTGCAGTGTGACGTTGATCACGTTGTGGAATCTCTTCCAGAGTCATATCTGGAATGTCGGCTGTCAGGCCCTCTAAATTATGCTCCACCGTCAGATAATCCTCGGCGTACTATGGTACTGCTACTGCCGCCTCTCCTCGTTGCTGGATAGGAGAAGAGCTAGCAGGTCTATATGCTCCAACATTTGTGTTATCGACAATATTTGGTGTTAGTCTTCGGATAAGTCTATAAAACAAAAACATTTAAATATGTTAAAAATTCAAAAACATTTTAAAAGGAAAAATTGTGTAATTCTTACCGAGGTCTCCCCACTGAGCATCCTCAGGTAGTGCTAGATCCAGATCTCCTCGAAAATCCAACCCGACATAGGCGTAGTCGTCGACCATCAGCATCTGGTTCTGCAACCAGTCAAAGAAAATATCGTCATATCTGACGATTGGTCCTGCCACGTGTCGGGCCATGAGCCAACACCATTGTAACATCCTCGGATCTCTAAGACCCAACAAGTCCCACTCAGCCTATAGTCGGAATACAGGGACCCTCTCTAGGAGGAAGGACACTAACAAAGATCCATAACCAAATTGTTTCAGTTCTCCTCGCCTGCACTTAGTCAACTGTTTTTTGATACTGCGCAATACTGCATCGGCCCAGTTAAATACTCGGGGCTCAGTACACTCGATGGAATACTAGAAATAGCTCTGCAATGTCATATGGGGAGAGACACTTCCAGCCATCTGAGCAATCGTGAAGAGAATAGTGCGGAGAGTCAAGTCAGTTACTCCCCAGATTGCCACTTTCTCTTTCTTTCTTTCGGCCTCTGGTACACAATATTGGTTGCAGTATTCACTCATTTTCAAACCGCGACCTCTTCTGCCGGTCAGAATGACATAGGACCCACGCCTGGATAATCCGGTCAAGAAATATATGTCCTCGATGTCAATAGCTAATGTGTGAGCTCCTACAATGAAAACTTGATGGTCTGGATCCCACATTCGGACTAGATACTCCAACAATCGGACTTGGGCTCTCATGCCCGGGATACAGAAGTATTTTAAGAGACCAAAATCTCTTAAGGAAACTATGGTGGGAGGGTGATTATCGGCATTTGTGTTATCCTCCTCATTTTCGCGTTCTCGCCACTCGAGCACCATTTTTGTGGCTATTTACCTGCATAAGAAACATACAAACATGATTAATGATCTTATTCATGAAATAAATTTTTCCTATTGGCTTAACGTTTCAATTTTTTTTTGAGTTCTTCGCTGCTCGCAGGTTCCATGCTATGCACAATGCGAACTTCTCGTAGGCAGCTTAAGGCCCACCTGCGAGAACGAGTCATTCTCGCAGGTCCCGTATGGGCCACCTGCGAGAATGTCTCCATGCAAAAAGGGTTCAAAAAAATAACTTAAAACTGAACTTTTCACCAATGAAATCAAATTTTTAAAACATGAAAAGATCAGGAATGAAGAACTTACCAAGATGCTGCTGATGGCTCGTCAAATGATCACTCGTAGCTCCCGAAAATCGACACTGAATGTAGAAGGTAAAATGAGGGTTTTTGGAACTCAATGGTAAAAGTGTGAAATGATATGGTAAATTTAGTTATTTACTCATTTAATTACTTTTTACTATATCAAATGTGGGTTTTTTTATGTTTATTTATTATTTAAACCTAATCACTAATGTGAAAATGAGTGAAATGACTTGCAGGTGCGAAACATGGATGATTATGGACATAATTTTTCCCTGGTGTGGTGTGATTTTGATTGTTTGTTATGGTTTTTACATAAAACCTCGAGCGCCTTTTGTCCGTTATTGCGCTTGTGAAAAACATAAGAACGTGATCGAGCGTTGTTTTATCACTTTTTTGGGCTCGCTGTGGTTATACGAAAAGGAACCCCCCTGGAGTTCTCTTTAATCTCTTTTCAGACTCTCTAAACATGAAAAGATTGCCGAGCGATCTTGTTGTCTTCACGCTCGCTAAAGTATTTGAAGTATGCGTCCTTCGAGTGATAGTTTAACCCTTTTTTGGTCTCTCTGGACTACTGTACGAAAAAGGAACTGAGAGAGTTCTCTTTTAAGTGTTTTTCCAAACTCTATAATCTTGAAAAACCTTCGAGTTTACTATCTCTGGACTCGTTAAACAAACATTGACAGACCCGTCATGGGACCGAACCACTCCTTCTTAGGGTTTGTTAAAAATACTTCGAGGGACTCGTCCGAAGGATGATCTTATATCAACAAGCACATGTGATCCTCTTCAAGCTTGCGTAAAAATAAAGAGGTACTTGCCAAAAATGGTGGGGGGAAATTTGGGAAAGGGATATGTTTCATCTTTGTATTGATTGGAAGTAAGTGTCGCTCTTGAACATGACACCCCCTATTCATCATTTGAAGCCAATTTGGGAAATCCATTTGTCTCTCATTCGATTTGATAACAAGGTCTTTCCATGTGTTGTATTTGAGTCAATGCTGCCAAATCTTTGGTCATGTCATTCATATGTTCAAGAGAAGTCCGTCTGAAACCTATATTGAGTCGGCCATCTGCAGTTATCCATTCTCTCTGTGTCGTCCTTCCCTGTGTCCAGTCCAATTGCTACATGACCTGTTTCACCTTCAAACTCTGTTACTTATTTCGTGTCATTGATGGGGGATACATCAAGGCCCTCCTGTGACGAGTTTTGTTCCGTCGACTTCAGCACATTATCCGGAATCAAAACTTAGAAATTATTCAGTACCTTGGAGCTTGCATGCCTCAATGGCAAGTTTCCTCGCTTTCGACAGTGGGTTTACATCATTGACCCCTGATCGAAAGATTCCGTCGAATGTTTGACATCAACTTATTTATTCACAGTCGATGGATTGTACTTTAGTACCTTGGGAGTCATTGACATCAATGGTGATTTTCCTCGCACTTGTTAACGGTTACATCAATGGCCGGTAATCAAGTGGTTTCTGCCATGTTCGACTTAAACACATGTAATCACATGGTTAGATTCGTACTTTGGGCGATGAGATTGAAGACCCTGGATATTGTCTTTGTGATCCAGGTTGCGATGGAGTATGTATAATTTGCGACACATATATTCACTGTGTATGTTTCGTGGCTATGTTGTCTTGATTACAAATTGTCACATAGATCCACAGTGTATTCAAGTGGCTATGTTATATTTTGACGGCATGGATCCACAGTGTATGATTGGTGGCCATGACCCATGTTTATAATGTCATCAGTTTATGATCTGAGTATGGGAATTCCTACCTCAGAATTGGTATATATGATATTCTGCAGATGATTGGAATGTTTGCAGGTTTCCGATTAGATGTGCTCTTGGTTCTTGACACACACATGCAACTTACAAAGTCTATCGACTGTCACTAGTTCCAATCTCAAACTTTTGGGGGCATTCTGTTATCCATAAATTTGGTTGTCATGATGATGTAATGATGATGGAGAAATCAGGCTCTTCACTAGAACACTTTCCTGAGAAAAGTTACCTTTGTCTCTTTCCAGAAACCATAATTTTAAGGGAGGTTCGCAGGCTACCTATATATTTGCCTGCGAGAATGAATGATTCTCGCAGGCTGCATTAAGCTGGAGTGCGAGAAGTTCGCATTGTACCTAACTGCTAGGGTATGAACCACTTCTAAAGGAAGGAAAAAGATAAAATCTCGAACCTTTTGGAAGGGAATCCTCTAGAATGATGAGTTGGCATTCAAATGGTTATCTAAGTACTGGTTTTCCTGATATCTTGGGATCATTCCTATCCAAGTAACTAATCTATTCTCTCCTATAAATTGAAGGGAATACTCATGGAAAGGGTTAGGAAGAAAACTAGCAAGAGATTGATTGGAGAATTAGTGGAAGATTGTATGAAGGACTGATGCTACAACAGCTAGAGACACCAGCAAGGTTATCAAAAGTGGTTGATTTTCTTCATGCATGAGCAAGTGTGTGTGTCAGAGCTAGGAGCCATCGAAAGGAGATCTACAACATCAAGGCTCAGGTTGTAAGTTTCACTTTCTATCAATTGAATACAGTAATATGTCACTTTCCCATAAAGTTGATGTCACTTTATTACATAACTCCTTGATCATATGTATAGATTAGCTATTGAATATATTGATTGGCCTTCACTTCGATTGGTTTGTACTGTTGTGATCTTAACGACACAAGAGCATTGGAGCGAAGCTTGAAACAACAGAGACCCAAGGAAGCATTCATAAGGTATGCTCATGATCCTTGCCTCCTAGTTCATTCTATAGTCTAGATCTAGGGAGAGAGTATTATTCTGTCCTATTTTGTTCTAGATCCAGGTGGATCTAGGGAGATCGGTTTGTGTCCGCACTTACGGATTAATCCTGAAACACCCATGTTTTCTTAGACATGTCACAATTTTTTATGTGAGGAATAATCTTGTCTTGCACAGACATTCACAATGTAACCTTTGCTCTGGCTTCCCTCTTATTCCAATCTGCAAGTAATGCAGGATCTGTAGGCTTCAACTCAGTGCCATTCACAATCGTCCAACCACCAAATAATTCAAGAACAGTCTCCAACTTGAATTTCCAATTGACATAGTTTTGTCCATTCAATTTGGAAGCCTCATTGATATATGTATCAACCAAATGTTGTTGGGCGGTGGTCATTTCACCTGATATCTGAGGGTGAATACAAAACTAATCAACAATTTTTTTTTTCCAGAAAGAAAGAATTGGACGACACACCTTGATCTTTTGCAGGTTGATGAATGCTGGGTTTTGTTCGAAATGGGGAACGGTTGTCTCTAAAACATGACAGGCGGTGTCATTTCCAAAAGCGAGAGCACTGACATGGATCAACAGCTGGTCGACCTCGATCCGAGCTGCCACAGTTCTCTAGCGGACATCAACTGGAGCAGCGGCAGCAGCAGCAGCTGCGACACCTTCGCGGCGAGGTCGGGCAACGTCGGGTTCTGGTTGCTGATTGCACCAGTTTACCACAAGTCAGGTTATCGAAAGTCAACCCTTCACAGAGGTTGCAACTCAGGTCTCTACGCAGGTTGCGCACATCGTCCTCCAAGAACGCACTCAGACTCCGCCAAACAAAACTCTACTAGTTTCTCTGCTCTTTCGCTTCAAACAGTGAAGAGATAATATCTTCCACGCAAGCACAGCTTGCGCTCTCTCAGGCTCACACCTTCGCTGGACAGCTTATGCCCTCGGCCTTCACAAATATCCTCGATGCCCTCGGTCTCCACATAGTGTGCACGAAGACACACCACGGCTCTCTTTTCCTGTGCTCTGATACCAACTTAAATTAAACACATAGAGGCAAAAGGGAGCAGAGCACAAAAGGCTCGCTCACTCAAAGGAATGGTGAAAACCAATTCAATTATCTAATGGAATCAAGGTACAATATATAGTTGAGATAGTCACAACAAACCAAATCCTAGATCCATGAAGTGTGGATCTCAAACCTCTCCATGCTAAATATAAATGGAACACATCAACCCAATCCCTAGCAATCTACCTATCATTTCTACATTATTCCAACAATTCTTCCATTCATCTGGGTAAAGTTTTTGCAAATAGAAAAGACTGGAGACACCACCTTCATTTTCCAACTGAATTTCTTTCAATAAAAAGAGAACATCCTCCTGACAAGATTTGAACTTCTCTGATCCTCTGCTTCCTGTCTAAGAAACTTCCATGGGCTTGCATAGTGTTGCCTCTTGCATTATCATTTCTTTTCCAATCAAACCCTACAACAAGTTTCTGGGAAGATTACCTAATCCACTTGCACCTCCCAAAACAAGAATGGATTTTCCAGGACCAAAATATACTCTTAACACAATTTGTCAACTCCTTCAAACAAATCCAAATGTCACACAATACAAATATAGTCAGATTCATCTAGATCAGAAAACTGAAGATGGCATCAAACATATTCAAAGCATCTAGTGTAAGTATCATGTGCAATTTTGATGCAAAAATATATAACTTTTCTTTACATTCATCTCCTTCACACGAAGACCTTTGTAGAGCCGATTCTAGAAATGCTTGAACCTATTTCAATCTGCCATCCTTGCACAATGTTCTCACAAATCTTGTTTCTAGTATGAAATTGTTATTAGGCACCGTTCTTTGACACTTGGGCGTTAAAGTTGGATCCTTGACAACTACTGGGTATGACCACATTATTTATTTGAAGATTGCAACAGTACAATACCCCTGAGCCATTAAGTATTTCTCGATATTTTGTATGATGAGTACTATTCATTAGTCTCCTACATGTGACTCAAATCTGAGGTCAATAACTTCAATGATACCCTTACCTCTTGCTGTAGCAAAAACCTGGTTATTTTTATCATCCACTTTTTCTTCTGGAACCGCCAAAGCATAAATAAAAGGGAAATTACAAAAGATTTTAGCAAGGATAATTTGGCATCATGGGCGATCTTTTTTTTAAGAAGATGACATTTTTCCTCAATGGCGCTCTGTTATTAATCGACTTCCCTACTTCTGTCTTTGAATGAAAAATAAAACTCTACATGTAAATTTCCATTTAGCACTTTCAAATCCTTTACCTCTTAGCGCATAGGGTTTCTATCTGTGCTGCAGAGGCTCGATGCTCTCTTCACACCTGGCACTTGGATTTTAGAGACACTGAAATTCGAAACTTGTTGCTCAACGCTTCTGTGGATATAATAACACTTATCTTCGATACCTGGAAAATATGTAAACCCTTATTTAGCGCCTTTTTTATGGTGTTGGTGGGATATATCCCACATGCTCGAGATGAATAGATATTTTAGTTTTTATATACACCACTACATTATCCACGCTTGGTTCAGATATAATTCTCCTCGTGGGCTCCTCCCTTTGGCGTCTTGGCGCTTTATCTTGGGCGCTGATTTGGTGTTGTGTGTCGGCTTGTTGTTCGAGGTTGTGTGACCTTACGTGCTT
Organism: Picea glauca; assembly: GCA_000966675.3. NCBI lineage: Eukaryota > Viridiplantae > Streptophyta > Pinopsida > Pinales > Pinaceae > Picea > Picea glauca. The sequence goes on from JZKD02S1934189.1 coordinate 142,583, forward strand.
ATCTTGTAGAATTTCAGTGGTACATGTAGAAATATAGAGATTGGGATTTAGTCCCAAAATTTTATTTTTAGCAAAAACTACTAAACCCTGCAAGACACTTTTTAGTAAAAACCACTAAACCCTGCAAGACCCTTGAGAGAAAAATTAACCTAAAAAACTAATTTTTTATTTGGATAGCCTTGTAGACTTTTGTCTCAAAATTATCTATTTTTTTCGATCACAACAATTGGCATTTAAAAACCAACTTCCTGGCACTATGAAATCATCAAGTTCACTGGCACTACAAAAGTTCCATAACGTTGCAAAAAATGACCAAATTTGACAAGGAAAATTTATGTGCTAACAACCTACACACTTGCCTTTCCTCACTGGGACTCTTTGGAGCATTCTACCGACGTCGATGCCAATATCCTCTCACACGAGATAACACCATGCGAGAAAACATGGCAAGGACACACACAACTACATGGGGATATATTGCATATGTATGAACTCTGAAACAACAGTTAGGAACTGTTTGACGTACTATATGATGGTTGGCCTCATGTCCTAGTATATTTCAAACAATTATTTATCACTAAGAAAGACTTGGAATTGTGTCCAAGACACACACAGTCACGTGAACCATGAGATCTTTGCAGATTCAACTGTATGCACAAAATTCTTTTAACCTTTCAGCTGTCTTCATCAACCAAAGTTAAGTTCCTTTATAAAGACTTCAAAATCACAGAGAAATCCTATCCTACAAGAGTATCCTAGAAAACTATAGGCTATGTCAACGACGAAGGTCACCGACGATGACCCACCTAATCCAGACCTCCATAAGGGAGAATCCAACCAACTATCTTGGTTACAGATGTCAGGGGAAGGTGTTCACCATCACTTCATGGAAGGGATGTCCCTCTCAGATACCCTTAGCTCAATCCCAAGGACATAGGGACATTCAAGACTCCTCCCTAAGGTGAAATTGTATGATATCACCAGCCAAAATTAGCATCTAAAGACAAGAAATTTAAGTCATTGGTCACTGGTACTCGGCCTTGGTAAGGTGGAGGAGGAGGAAAAGATGTTGGATGCCCTTCTAGTCAACTTGAACCCAATCTATCCCATGCCAGAGTACAAGTCTCTAGTAGGTTATGGAAGTCACAATCCAATTTAGATTGCTTGGAAGGAACTCAACGTTTCCTTAGCTGCTCCACAAGCATTTGCTAATCCTTGGAAGCAGGAAAAAAATGCGAATGGATCAGTTTTCTGTGGGAAGAAAAGATGATTGTGGATGCCAACAAACAACAAGGACCTGGGCAAGTAGACATGGTTGGAAAATCCATAAGAAGAAGATATCTATTGTATGACACTCAATGGGAGGCTTCAACACCACTCAGGGAATGTATACCGATGGTCTAGGCGACTTATGTTAAAATCCAACACCTAGATTTTGTTATAGAATCAGAGTAGAATACATTGATGGTTACCAAACCCACAACGCCTGACATAGTTGTGATACCGTAGTTTGTCGCATGAGCTCTATTATTCCAAGGAAATGGTTAGACAATATCAATCAATATGATATTTTCAAACAACAAGCTCTGCATATTGTACTAGAGTTGGGCCTATTATCACACAATCTGTACTTACCCAAAGCCCAAGGCAAGTGAATGCAAGATTGGCATAACCGGGGGTGACCTATCACTATCACCTTAATAGGAAACCCCTTTCTATTTAGGAGTATAGCAAAGTTACCATAGGGGAGACGTCCCCAGTTACCTAAAGGGCTGACAAGACCAAGGCAAGAATGCAAGAAAACCCCCCTCTCGCTAGTCACTAAATTCAAAAGGTTCTTAAGGTCTTTAAGGGATGAACCAACAATAAAAAATGGAGTGTACCTTCCCAGAACAAGACAATAAATAAAATATGGCAGCTTTCAAGTACAAAATATGATGTTAGTGCTTCTTAAGATGACGAACCTTCAAAAAATGTGTTAGTTGATGCAAAGTTGTAGCAATGTAACAATTTATAACAAAAATGAGTATTTTGTAACAACCACAAGAATTATGCCTTGAAATTGCTTGAAAAAGAAAAGAAAAAGTAACTTTGACTAGGCAAATTGATAATAAATTGTCACAAGCAAAGTTGGCAATGTTTAGCTAGCATTTAATATCACTTTTGCAGAGAATTTGTTGTAGTTAGATAGATGTAGAAATATTTTGTAACAACAACAAATTCTAGTGCTCAAAATTGTAAGAAAACACCATGCAAACTCAACATTTATCTAGTATATTGATTGGCAATTGTCACAAGTGATTTCCGGATGAGCTAAGTGTGAATTATGTAGGTGAATGCGGAAATTTAGCATGAATTTGTATGGCTGTAGCAATGATTTGCAACAACAACAAGTTAGTTAATGAATTAGTCTAGTTTAGGGTTAGTAGAAGTTAGCAAAAGCTTCAAGGAAGAGAGNTAGTTAGATAGATGTAGAAATATTTTGTAACAACAACAAATTCTAGTGCTCAAAATTGTAAGAAAACACCATGCAAACTCAACATTTATCTAGTATATTGATTGGCAATTGTCACGAGTGATTTCCGGATGAGATACGTGTGAATTATGTAGGTGAATGCGGAAATTTAGCATGAATTTGTTTGGCTGTAGCAATGATTTGCAACAACAACAAGTTAGGTAATGAATTAGTCTAGTTTAGGGTTAGTAGAAGTTAGCAAAAGCTTCAAGGAAGAGAGTTTGAGTGTTTAATCACTCCTTCAATAAGAGAGAGGCTGGAACAAGTGCCTTCTAGTGCTTATGGAGTCAAGTGGATGGCTTCTTCTAAGGCTACAAATCAATTTTGATAGTGCACAAAAGTCCAAGAGGAGTACATAAGAGAAGTAGTAACTTAAGTCCCCCTATGCATTTTCCTCAAGAAAACAAAATACTAAGGTGTAGGCAATTCTAAGACCTAACACCTTGCTCTCCTTAGGATTTTTATGGGATAAGAACTCAGGCAAAGATAATTATGTCAAAACCTTAGAGTGCTAGGAAACTAGGGCTCTAGGGTTTCACTAGTTACTAGATCAATTCAATGAAAATCTTGGGAAATAGAAAGTAAGAAAGTAACAAATTAAGTTCCTTACTTCAAGCATTAAGTATACCATGCAATCTCATAATATTGTATGAGCAAATAAAACCATACATAAACCATTCAATAAATGGCAAAAATGCAAATTTTACTTGCTTGCACCAAGAATAATCATGAAAATACCATGCAAGATCACCATAAAAGCTTCCAAGATTGATCCACTTGCAAAAAATCAGCCTTATACAAGAGTGTGCCTCACAATTTCAACCAATATCCCTTATAGGGAGAAAATTTTAGACCTATCCTCTTATGTGAGGAGTTGTGATGATAAAAATGAATGTACTTTATGTTTATTTATACAAAACTAGTGACCTTTAATTAATTTGAGGTCAAATAAAGGTCGACCTGGCCAATTTACAAATAAATTCAAATTAGACATAAATAAAATTAATTAGCATATAAAAACACTTCCAAGGGTGGTGTAATTCCCTTCTAGGGTGACGTTGAGCCCCTAAGGTGGAACGTTGGGCTCCAGATGCTCAACGTTTGGCCTCCAAAGGCCCTGGATGATGCCCACATGTGCCAACTAGCTCACAACTGCCCTCAAAATGCAAACCCTAGATATGGATGACGTACAGGGTCATGCTGGTGATGTGATGGGCTCTCAAAGGTCAATGTCTAGGTGGAAAAGCAAGATCCCCTTGTGTCTAGGTCTGCCTGTGTGCCTCCAAGGTGACGTCCTGATTTCTTCCCGATGCAAATCTTTGATGTCTTCTTGCCTTGGTTGGGGTTACAACATCCATTTGTGGGATTTTAGCCTTATAAAGGTTTGAGCTAATCATTCCCCCATGTGTACTTGTCCACCCAGCAAGTTCCTGCAACAACAACAAGTACACCCTCCAGGGGTTCAAAAGTCACATGGATCATAACATGTAAATCACATCCAATAATTAAATAACCCAAACATGTGCATCAAACCCCCCTTTACCCAAACAAATTCTCAAAGAAGTTATGCAATCTAACAAGTCAGGTTTGGATAAGGTCATAGGTTGTTCTATTGGGATAATACTCCTTAAGTTTGGTGTGTTTCCCTGGTGAGAACCAATCTAGGTCATGTAAGTATATGAGGTGGCATGGGGTAGTGTTTGGGCATGGGGTGCAGTGATAACAGGGAAATGCAAATCTTACCTGTGGGTGCCTTTGTAGAGGGAGAGATGAACCTTGTCATAGATATCATTGTTTCCTAGCCCGTTCATTGCCTTTTATTCTTAACTTCATTGCTTTTGATATTTTTTTTATGCTTCAAGGGAAGAGTTGAGGGACAGTGTCCTGGCTTCGTGACTAGAAGTGATAGCATTATCCACAAGCATTTCACAGAGATGAAAAGGGTAGCTCGTGATGAGACCCCATTTCTAGTGGCTATGCCACCAAGAGCCACTACCCTGGTTTGGTGAGAAGATAGATGGTAATGCCATACTGCTACATGCCCATGGTCATAATAGGCTAGCTCATGATGAGACCTCCCATCCACCAACCAATACCTTGAGTGCTTTTTTTCTTATGAGTTCCCTTTCTTATTGAGAAGCTTTTTACCACTTTCTCGGGAATCCCTAGGCGAAACATCTCAAAAGTTTCATGTTTGGATTTTAACTCTTGCCAGCTAATTTTACCTTCTGGGCCTTTATCCCCTTCTTCCCACAAGGCAAGGTACAACCCTTCTTAGTGTGGAAAATCGCAATGCCCGAACAAAGGTAGGGGGAGTTGAGAGGAATAAAGATGGAAAGTGGTAAGTATGGAGAAAATGAACGCTAAACTTTCACAGACCCACCCAGTGGAAACCCATCCTGAAGGGAGATCAACTTACTAGGGCATCATGTCACCCTTCTAGGTATGAACAATTTAAAGAGCATAATTTCCAAGAAAATGTTATGAAATGAAGGAGAATTCAATGCAACATATTGAAGTGCTTCAATAATCAGAGTGACACATACCATGATACCCGGACTCATTACCTCATGGATCAAGACTTACTGCTACTTCATGACCAGGTTGGTGAGATGGATGTTGATGCTACTAATAAATGGGTTGCAGTGAAGAAAAGAGGGGCCCTCTGGGGCCATGCTCATGTCATCTAGCTCTCGGCCCTCCAGGTCTGGGACCCATGGGCCTCATGACATGATCTCCTTAGTTATCCCTAGGGTAGGGGATAACATCTGGCTCCAACTTGGGGACATGTACTCACTGTAGAGTGCACATGAACCTCAGTGTCTCTAGTATGACCCGTTCTTGCTAGATCTCAACAAAATGCATCGGTAATCCTTAGGGTGCTGATATCACCCCTTTCTCATATATGATATAATAAAATAAATAACATCATAAGCATGCATATATACATAATGGAGAAAAACAATATGAAAGTGAAACTACAACTATACTAACATGATATGCAGATGGTATATACAATGGATGCAAATGCCTACCTAATCTACTTATCTGTTGGTTGAATGCTAAGCGCAGTCAAATAACCAGTGAAACCATCCTAACAATATCTCATAATACCTTCCTCTGTGCTTCATCATAAACCAAAATAATGACAAGTCAAGCACAAAAATAACATGAGTTAGAACATGTATCACATCATCGGAAATCATAAATTCTAGCTCATGGAGGTGGGAGGGGTAGAAAAAATCATGCCAATTCACACTTCTAGGAAAGTTCTCAATCTATCTCAGAAAGGGATCATGAAAAATCAAAGGCTCAAAACATTGACTCAAAGAGTCTAAAGGTTGGCTACCTTGGATGTCATCACATCCTGAGGTTTGGGAAAGGACTAGTAAGAACCTAGAGGATGACTGGCAATTTCTTAAGGGAATGATGAAAGACTGAGATAATAAACTTCTTCTTAAAGTATTCAATCTACCCTTGGATTCTAAAAGAAGGCTTTTCCCAAGAGAAAACTCAAGACAAGGGACATGTTTCCCAACTACACAGTTATTAGTGACATAGCGAGGTAAAGTAGTCAAAGGGAGCTAGACAACCTTGTCACAAGTATCCTGCTTCAGACAAGCAACGTCCTCACCTTTATCAAAATTTGAGCACAATGACGGTTGATAATATTCTTCATAGAATAAATCCAAGTGCTCAAAGGAATACTTATCAAAATCCTCAAGGTATGACCGAAAATCATCAGGATAACATTACACTGGGTCATCCTTGGGTGCTTGGAAAATTTCTGTAATTATATCATCTTGTTTCCAAACATCACAATTATTAGGAACACAATATGATTGTTTTAAAGGAAACATTCGAATATATCCTTCCATATCATAAATGTTGGATCATGTTGTCATTGATGCCAATGGTTTGATTATTTGGTAGATTGTTGGATCATGTTGTCATTGATGCAAATGGTTTGATTGATTGATTTCAAGTAATTGATTGGTTGATGATTGATGAACAATGTATATGTATTGTCCTTGATGAGAATGATATATGTCAAAGTGGAAACCAATTGATGAAGATGGATCAATGAGTTGTCATTGATACATGATGATGCATAGTTTGTTTTATGAAAAGATGACTCATTATTGTCTTATCATAATTGATAAGGTGCACAAATGGATGAACTCCAAAGTGGTCCCCTTATGGTGAAATCCCTCATGGGAAGATGATTTGAGGATTGAGTTATCCTAGAAGAATGGTTGGAGGACCCATGTTTGTATGTGGAATAATGATATGAAGATCAATGAAGTTGTTGATGGAACTATCCTAGATGTATAGTGCTTGTCATGCCATTTCTGGTGGTATGTGGAATGTCACATAGCTCCTTACGGTTTGAGATTTATGGCTTTACAAAGTTGGAGGACCCCCATATGTTGGCTTGAAGCCCACAAGGTCAAAGAAGTCAAAGTGACCTAAAAGAAGAAATCATTATTTAAATGATAAAGTAAAAGTGACAAAGTCAAGGTGGATTATTTAAATAATAAAGAGAAGTGACAAAATCAAGAAGGAACATTTAAATGATAAAGTATTGGAGAAGTTACTATTTATGGAAAGTGGTTAACCCTAAAATAAGGAAAATAGGTTAAGTAACCTAGAAATGTGTTAAGTGACCTAGAGGATGAAAGTATAAATAAGATAGCTATGGTCTCTTGTAAATCATCCTTTTTTATGGATCAATGGAGAGCTTCTTGTGAGAACATCTTTTGGAGTATTGATGGAGAGATTCTTATTGGTGTCGATATCTTGAGCATGATTGAAGATCTATTCAGAGGAAGAGAGCGAGAAGAGGATCTCATGGATGCATCAAAGTTTCGGCAATGTCGAAGATCTTGACGACAAAATTCTCGGAACTTCAAAAACCCTATTTTCTGAGGTATACGCGGGTTGTTTGTGTATAGGGTGCGTATACATTGAAGGTATACGAAGGTTGACTGTGTACAAGGAGTGTACAATGGATAAAATCATGGAGATTTGTGTTTGAGCTGGTGCCAAGCTCTTGGATGATGAGGTAGGTTCCAAATCTGCATTCTATGGCCTCAGATCTATCATTGAGACAATGGTATGGTTACATTATTGTCTTGATGGATACTATTGTTTGATGTGTTGTGAATGCTTAGGGAATTCTTGGTATGGCTTCTATGATATGGTTCAGTTTGGATGATTTGGTTGATGGAGTGATCAATACTCTTGTGATTTAGTGGTGACATGATTTCTATGGTATACTAGTTGTTTATACATGATCGAGATAACATTCATATTGATATGTTGTGGATCATGAGAAAGCTATTGGATATATTGGATGTGATGTGACTGGTTGGTGGTCAGATTGGATAGTCAGAGACATAAGAGAATGATATATTGATTGCAGAGAATCTAAGTTGATCTTGAAGGACAAACCCTAACATCTCAGAAGGTATACACAGGTTGTTGTATACACTTACCGTGTGCATACGCGGGTTGTAGTGAGCCAGGGCGCGTGCACACGCTGGCTGCACTACTGACAGGTCGCGTACCTATTGACAGATTGATATTTGTTGAGGATTGTTGCCTCATCTCAGTTGGTGCTGAGGGTGTAAGCTAAGTCTTGCATTATAGAGCTGGTGCTCTTGTAGAGTTGTACTCTATTCAGTTGTTGCTGATAAACCCTCTGATTGTTGTCCATAATAAAAAGAAAAATTGTACATACATCTTGTGTTCTTTGTGTTCCTTGTGGTGATGAATTGTTGATGATATATTTCTGATATGTGTTCTCATCTAACTGGTTGTAAATGACAACAATGGGTAATGAATAAATGTTGAATGTTAACTAAGAATTTTTTTGTGTAAGAGGGAAGTTTTGGGAAACAAAGTCTCACACTCATTCACCCCCCTTCTAAGTGTGGTAGGTGTGTCCAACAATTGGTATTAGAGCGGGCCTTCACTACAAGCCTTACACCATAGACACACTAATGGATATCCTTCACTACAAGAAGGATATCCATAGACACACAAATGGATGATGAAGTTCCAATCCTTGATGAGGAAAACTATTCTACTTGGAGAATAGAGATGAGATTACATTTGAAGACAATGGGAGCAACTATTTGGAAGGCACCCATTGGTGGATCAGTTTCATTGAAGAACAAGTCAAAGTTTGCAGCTCAAAGAGAAGGAAAGAAGAATGATGCATTGGCTCTCAAGACCATTCTTAGTGGACTCTCAAGTCCTATAAAAGAGAGCATGGAACAATGCACTTCCACCAAGGATCTATGGCTAAAGCTAGAGGAGACATATCAAAGCAAGAAGGAGAAAGAAGATATTGAAGATCACTCCATCAAGATCACTAAAGGTAAAGAATCTCCAAAAACACTTGAATGCATTATTTCTAAATTTGATTTTGAAAACATTTCAAGTGAAGATAAAGAATCAAGTGATGATAGCACAAAGGAAGATCTTGAACACATTTCAAATGAAGGCAAAGAATTATGTGTTGATGTTGGAAAAAAGGAATATCGTGAAGATATTTCAAATGATGGTAAAGGACCCTCAAAAACCCTTGATTGCAATGATGATGATGAATTTTTCTCTACAAGTGAAGAAGAAGATGTTGAAACAATTTGTGTAAAGTTTGATGGTAATTATCCCATGAAAAGAATAGAAGGAAATCTATTAAAACTTCGAAAAGAAGTTGAAGAGGGTTTATATAGATATAGAAGTGATCATTATTATATAGATTATAACTATCTTTCAGATAACACTAAGAAGTTTCTTAGGAGAAGTCTAAGGCACATATTGAAGTTAAAATAAATGAACAAGGAACAAGAAGAGAGAAATAAGACTCAATTAGAAGAAAAGGAATAAGAGATCACAAGACTAAAGAATGGAAAAGAAGATATGGATGTAGAAGATGAGATTAGCAAAAGTTTTAAACCATTGTCCATCTCAAGACCCAAATTGAAGAAGCCAAAAGAATAGAGGAACTATTGAAGATTCAAATAAATGAAAAGGAAGAGTCATGTTGTGAGTTAGAAGCTGAAATTGTTGACCTTAGAAAGAAGGTAGAAAAGTCAAACAAATTCTTGAATAGCTCATGAATCTTGGATGAGATCTTGGAAAGTCAAAGATCATCATGTGATAAATCAGGTCTTGGATACAAAGGAGAAGCTACATATGTTGAAGAAAGCACCTCAAAGAAGCATGAGGTAAGTCCATCAAAGAAGGAAGACAATGTTGCAAAACAACCATCTACACAAGGCAAGGAAAATTCCAAAAGAACAAAGCAAGCAAGACATCAAGAAGCTACTTTTGGGACACCAAAGAAAAGGTATGAAAGTATTTTTCATGGGCATTGTTATTCATGTAATGGATATGGTCACAAATATTTTGAATATAGATCTTATGAAAGGAGATATAATGGAAGATTTTATAACACCGCAAGGTGTTGGATATGTGATCAAGTAGGACATATTGTTGTTCACTGTAACTCCATGAGATGCTACAACTCTAGTGGATTTGGCCACAAATCCCAGGAGTGCTAGAACACAAAAATAAATTCCATGATGAGGACTTCACATAGCATGGATAGAAGAAGGAATGAAATAAGAAAGGGAGACATTTTTGAAAAGTTGGATGCTCAAAATTCAAGTTCTGAGGTGAAAGGTCATCTACAGAAGTGGGTGAAGAAGACAGAGCAATCAGATTAGAATGAAAGACTGAAGGGAAGTTCAAAAGTGTCAGCTACTGAGGCATACATGAGTGACAGTGGTCAAAATCACATACATATGCCGACTGACCTTGAATAGGTCACGTACATACGTGCTCTGGTGTGCAGCATGCCACGTATATATGGTAAATCCTTGGGAAAAAGGCAATGCACATGAGTTGCAGCTTGATGTGATGATATAACTCTATGTTGCAGGGTCTGGCATTGTTTATTGTAGGTTCTGACACTATTTTCTGCAGGTTTTCATGATTCTATGTTAGATCATGTAAGGTGACGATGTAAAATAAATATTGGGTGCATGGCACTAACCCATGAGTATGAATTGATGCTGATCTACATGAATATCATGGTGCATGCATTTTGCATGTGGTTGGGCTACATATTGAGACATGTAGTTGGTGAGTTGAGTTTATAGTCATGTTGTACATCATTGGGAAGTCATAGCTTGTTGATGCATGATGGTACACTCATAGATGGTATTGTTGATAGATGCACATGTTGGCATATTGGTAGATGCACATGGTTGGCATATTGGTAGATGCACATGTTGGCATATTGATAGAGGTATATGATTGATACATTCCATGGATGATATATTTTGGCAGATTGCATGATGATGATGTACATGGTTGATGTACATGGGTATTGTGCATGGTGGGAACATTTTGGTACATGATGTACTTGGTTGACATATTGTTCATGATTCTCTGTTTCATTGTTGACATATCTTTTTCTTCATGTTAAGCCCTAATATTGGCTCATTACCCCTTAATTGGGGCATATTACATTAGTAATTTTATTTTATTTATGTCGGCTTTATTCCATTAGTTGTAATTATACCTCATAGTCTCCTATATATACCAAGGAGACATTTAAATTTGGAGTCATCTTGTACTTGAACATTTATGTGGGGTAAAAGGAGGTTTCCCCATTGAAGAGGCTTATTATCTAAAATTGTCTTTTTTTCAAGGCATTGAATACTTATTTTGAGGTTTTTCTATGCTATATTGATATTTGGTTCTTAACATATGGTATCAGAGCTCAAGGTCTTGGGGTTTTGCTGCTAAATATGAGACACCTTGGAATTTTCGCTATAACTTTGTTTCTACAATGTTTCAGAAGAAACAACTTGGAGGCTATTTAATAGATGGATCAAGGTACGTTGGGTTAAAATTTAAACTCCTACGGCCTTATACTTTTGGAAATACAACCTGTGCAAGATAGGGTTATGGAATCATCTTGAACTAAGTCATTGCAGAATTTCCACTATAATTTTTTTTTCTGTAATGTTTTAGACCCTGAACTCCAGAGAATATTCAAAGAAATTAGTAAGGTATCTGTGGTAAAACTTTCAGCTTCTGGGTCATCTTACATTTGTAGATACACCCCATGGAAGATAGGGTATCTGACTAATCCTATTGACTAGTCTCAAGAAGGTGTTCCAGGTAAAACAATCATAACTTCTTCCTAGAGTATCCAAATGGAGTGAAACTGGTTTCATTGGATAGTGGACAGTCTACAGTATTTCTGGTACGATTTTTAGAATTTCATATCAATTATTTTGTGCAGGGCACGCTATACAAGTGAGATCTCTTGGAAAGGCCAAAAATCAGTAAGTTGTGGGAAAGTTACCATAAATTCCACCCGACACATCCAATTTTGATCATAACTGTGGCATTGCAGAGAAGAAATATCATATAACTACATAAAATAAAGTTTCATACTCAGAAGGGATGAAACTTAGGAGATACAACATAAGAAATATTGTCTAGAAGAACCACCTCAAAATCAAGGTTCAAAAGTGATACTTGGCCAACATGCCACCCAAAAAGGGAACTTCTACACTAAATAAGCCTCTAGAGAATTCTACTTGGACTCTTGATGAATGTGAAGAAATGCGTCGGGACATAAATTATTTACAAAAGAAGATAGTAACAAAAGATGAACTACAAGAGATGGAAGCTAAGTTGGAGGCAATAAATACTAAGATGGATGATTTAAAAGAGGAGATCATGGAAGTATTGAAAAA
>JZKD02S1934189.1:168855-193085 GCA_000966675.3 Picea glauca
AATTGTAACAGAATTATAAGTGTAGTTAAGTGAGTTAATATCAGTTGTACTAGTTGTAACTAAACATGCACTAGTGAGAGTTCAGTTAATCAGTTAACTTGCATGCAACTGAAGATTCGCCATGGTTAACTACATGCATGTCAGTTCCAATAGACACCCAGTTGAGATAATAGGTGAAAGGGACAGTTTGGCTATTAGTTGTGATTTGTTCACACATGCGGTGAATATGCTTATGAGCATGTGCAAACGATTCATTCAATTCATTGTGAGAATTCAGATTACAGAGTTTGTGCAGAGGAGGCAGGCTGTCTGGACACAGGAATTGGCACATGTATTTGCTAATTTGTGTATGACAGTGTGAGACGGTTGTATTGTACTGAGAGCTCTTGGATTAGAGTTTTTGTATGAGATTGTTTCATGATTCATGATATACATAATATATGATAGTGGGGTTTTTAGCTTTACACTTTCCCAATAAAACTTTTGTGTTGTGTGTTATTGATATTTCACTTTGTGCATTGTGGTTGTGATCATGGTTTAATTGCTTCCTCAAAAGTAATAGTAGAAGCGATTCTATATTTAACAATAGCGGAACTTGTTAGATTAGGAGAATTGCAAGAATACATTAATTTGTATCGAAATTTCTACATAAATAAGGTTATAGGCGACAAGATCCTAGTTCAAACTATATTTCGAGAACTCGATGAGGAAGGAAAAATCATATTGGATCCTGAAGCCATCACTGACACAAGAATTCACCAGCTGAGGAATAGATCCATTTTAGATTATCTCATTAAATGGAGGAAACTACCGGCTGGAGATTCCACTTGGGAAGATGAGTCTTTTATACAGAAGCATCCAAAGTTACTCAAGCATTGCGGACAACATTTGTCTCAAGGGGAGGGGCATGTTAAGCCCTAATATTGGCCCATTACCCCTTAATTGGGGCATATTACATTAGTAATGTTATTTTATTTATGTCGGCTTTATTCCATTACTTGTAATTATACCTCCTAGTCTCCTATATATACCAAGGAGACATTTTCATTTGGATTCATCTTGTACTTGAACATTTATGTGGGGTAAAAGGAGGTTTCCCCCTTGAAGAGGCTTATTATCTGAGATCGTCTCTTTTTCAAGGCGTTGAGTACTTATTTTTGAGGTTTTTCTATGCTATATTATTATTTGGTTCTTAACACTTCATGATGCTTGGTATGGCATGAGTTTGATGCATGAACAGGTCCAAGGATTATCATATGGTAGCATATTGTTCATCTTGTAGAGAAGATAGGGGGAGACATACCCTTAGCGGGAGTCATTCTTCTTCCCGTGATTTTAGGAGGAGATATTTATCAAATGCATAACTAAAAAAGAGTTGTATATTTGAAGAAAGAGCGCATAGGCATAATTTCGGGAGGAGCAATGATCAAAGGGGGAGTATGTTTGATGTATTTTCAACAGAGTGATATCCCTTGTTCAAAAGGGGAGAGATTATTCAGAGGAATATCAAAGGCACTCAGTAGGGGGAGCAGCCCCAAGAGGAGAATGTCCCTTTTCCATTGATGTCAAAAGGGGAGAGTTAATCACATTGATGTGATTTATGTTTATTGATGGGGAGAGATAATCACATTTACTATTGATGTAAAGCATGCCTTATCTACATGTTGACATCAATAATTGGTAATTGGTGTTGACATCAATGTTGGTATTGCCATCAATGTCAAAGGGGGAGATTGTTGGATCATGTTGTCATTGATGCCAATGGTTTGATTATTTGGGAGATTGTTGGATCATGTTGTCATTGATTCAAATGGTTTGATTGATTTATGTCAAGTAATTGATTGATTGATGATTGATGAACAATGTATATGTATTGTCCTTGATGAGAGTGATATATGTCAAAGTGGAAACCAATTGATGAAGATGGATCAATAAGTTGTCATTGATACATGATGATGCATAGTTTGTTTGATGAAAATATGACTCATTATTGTCTTATCATGATTAATAAGGTGCACAAATGGATGAACTCCAAAGTGGTCCCCTTATGGTGAAAGCCCTCACGGGAAGACGCTTTGCGGATTGCGTTATCCTAGAAGAAAGGTTGGAGGACCCATGTTTGTATGTGGAATAATGAGATGCATATCAATGAATTTGTTGATGAAACTATCCTATATGGATAGTGCTTTTCATGCCATTTCTAGTGGTATGTGGAATGTCACATAACTCCTCACAGTTTGAGATTTATGGCTTTACGAAGTTGGAGGACCCCCATATATTGGCTTGAAGCCCACAAGGTCAAAGAAGTCAAAGTGACCTAAAAGAAGAAATCATTATTTAAATTATAAAGTAAAAGTGACAAAGTTAAGATGTATTATTTAAATAATAAAGAGAAGTGACAAAATCAAGAAGGAATATTTAAATGATAAAGTATTTGAGAAATTTCTATTTATGGAAAGTGGTTAACCCTAAAATAAGGAAAATAGGTTAAGTAACCTAGAAATGGGTTAAGTGACCTAGAGGATGAAAGTATAAATAAGATAACTATGGTCTCTTGTAAATCATCCTTTTTTGTCGATCAATGAAGAGCTTCTTGTGAGAATATCTTTTGGAGTATTGATGGAGAGCTTCTTATTGGTGTGGATCTCTTGAGCATGATTGAAGATCTATTATGAGGAAGAAAGCGAGAAGAGGATCTCATGGATGCATCAAATTTTCGGCAATGTTAGAGATCTTGACGAAAAAATTCTCAGAACTTTAGAAACCCTAGTTTCTGAGGTATACGCGGGCTGTCTGTGTATAGGGTGCGTATACATTGAAGGTATACGCAGGCTGACTGTGTATAGGGAGCGTACAATGGATAAAATCATGGAGATTTGTGTTTGAGTTGGTGCAAATCTCTTGGATGATGAGGCAGGTTCCAGATCTTCATTCTATGGCCTCATATCTATCACTGAGATACTGGTATGGTTACATTATTGTCTTGATGGATATTATTGATTGATGTGTTGTGAATGCTTAGGGCATTCTTGGTATGGCTTCTATGATATGGTTCAGTTTGGATGATTTGGTTGATGGAGTGATCAATACTCTTGTGATTCAGTGGTGACATGATTGCTATGGTATACTAGTTGTTTATACATGATTGAGATAACATTCATATTGATTTGTTGTGGAGCATGATAAATCTATTGGAGAGATTGGATGTGATGTGACTGGATGGTGGTTAGATTGGACAGTCAGAGACATAAGAGAATGATATATTGATTGCAGAGAATCTGAGTTGATCTTGAAGGACAAACCCTAACAACTCAGAAGGTATATGCAGGTTGTTGTATACACTCACCGCGTGCATACACGGGCTGTAGTGAGCTAGGGCGCGTGCACATGCTGGCTGCACTACCGACAGGTCATGTACCTATTGACATATTGATATCTGTTGAGGATTGTTGCCTCATCTCAGTTGGTACTGAGGGTGTAAGCTGAATCTTGCATTATAGAGCTGGTTCTCTTGTAGAGTTGTACTCTATTCCTTTGTTGTTGATAAATCCCCAGATTGTTGTCCATAATACAAAAAAAAAATTGTACATACATCTTGTGTTCTTTGTGTTCCTTGTGGTGATGAATTGTTGATGATATATTGTTGATATATGTTGTTGATATATATTCTCAGCTAACTGGTTGTAAATGACAACAATGGGTAATGAATAAATGTTGAATGTTAACTAAGAATTTTTTTGTGTAAGAGGGAAGTTTTGGGAAAAAGATCCCCACACTCATTCACCCCCCCTCTAAGTGTGGTAGGTGTGTCCAACAATAAATTGGATCCTTATCAGAACCAATCACATCCCACTTACGTCTTCTAACATGTATAAACTTATCAATATTATCAACCATGTCACTACCTTTGTCATAACACAAAGGATTTAATGCATCCGGGGGATCCTCTAATAATTCTTCACTTTCCAAATCATAAAATAAAGCATCATCAAAATATTGGAAAGGGAATTAAATTACCGTGATCACTTCTTGTTGTGCAGGAGTGTCAATGGCTTGGATGACTTCATCAAATGGAAGAGGGTCCAATACATCATCCCCAAGACTCATCTCTTTAATCATCTTTTCAACTTCATCAGAAAATGAAGGACCGAGCTCTTCCAAGGGTTCCTTTACTTCTTCACCTTCTGAATCATAGAACAAAGTGTCATAAAAAACATGGAAAGGAAAATAACTCACCTCATTCTCTTCATATTATACAGGAGAGATAGGATCTTGGAGAGCTTCATCGGACGGAGGAGCGGATACTAGTGCTTCATCCTCATAACTCACTTATTTAGTCAATTGTTTACTGCATTCTATTGGATCACGGGGAAAATATTTCTCCTCTTCAAGGGGTTGACAACTTTCTTCATAAATCTCTCCTTTTATATCCGAGGGTTCTTGAGTATGGCACACATCCCTGATTTCTTCCACGATCTCAGTGGTGAATCCTTCATCCTCTAGGGCTATTGTGATATTTTGAAGGGAATCTTCATATGTCTTGCATTGTGGTTTGACAAACTCAATAAACCTACCGATGAGTTCTATGAAAGATGATATAGCCCTATCTTTCCAACAACCATTAAACCAATCTAGCAAAAAATATGGCAAAGAAAGTATGAACAATTTTACCAAAACATCCTCCCCTTCCAATTCTATCTAACTTATATACTTCAAGAATTATATAATGTGAGTAATTGGGAGGCCTCAGAATCTTGGAGAGTTGTTTAACCAGTTTGCATCAAAATAATGAGGGAATCCTTGAATTTTTTTGAAATCAATAGTCGGATACACTTGTTCCTAGGGTGCCATGATCCCATAACTTGGAAAAGGTTAGTGGAGTCGCTAGATATCCTCTTAAGGATTATCAAAGGGTTGAGGGAATCACCATTAGTCGAGTCACCATGTAAGCTTTGTGAAAATAAGGCTTTGGATAAAGGGTTACTGAAAAAGTGTCGTCGAGGAATATTGACTCAGTGTTCCCTGACAACGACACCAAAATGTTATTTCACAGTCTGTACTTGCCCAAAGCCCAAGGCAAGTGAATGCAATATTGGCGTAATTGGGGGTGACCTATAACTATCACCTTAATAAGAAACCCCTTTCTATTTAGGAGTATAACAAAGTTACCCCAGGGGAGATGTCCCCAATGACCTAAAGGGATGATAAGACTAAGGCAAGGATGCAAGAAAATCCCCCTCTCACTGGTCACTCAAGTCAAAAGGTTCTTAAAGTCTTTAAGGGATGAAGCAATGGTAAAAAATGGAGTGTACCTACCCAAAACAAGACAACAAAGAAAATATGGCAGCTTTCAAGTACAAAATATGATGTTAGTGCTTCTTAAGACCACAAACCTTCAAAAAATGGGCTACCTGATGTAAAATTGTAGCAATGTAACAATTTATAACAACAATGAATATTTTGTAACAACCACAAGAATTATGCCTTGAAATTTCTTGAAAAAGAAAAGAAAAAGTAACTTTGACTAGGAAAATTGATAATAAATTGTCACAAGCAAAGTTGGCAATGTTTAGCTAGCATTTAATATCACTTTTGCAGAGAATTTGATGCAGTTATATGGCTGTAGAAATATTTTGTAACAACAACAAATTCTAGTGCTCAAAATTGCAAGAAAACACCATGCAAACTCAACATTTATCTAGTAGATTGATTGGCAATTGTCACAAGTGATTTCCGGATGAGCTAAGTGTGAGTTATGTAGGTGAATGGGGCAATTTAGCATGAATTTGTATGGTTGTAGCAATGATTTGCAACATCAGAAAGTTAGTTAATGAATTAGTCTAGTTTAGGGTTAGTAGAAGTTAGCAAAAGCTTCAAGGAAGAGAGTTTGAGTGTTTAATCAATCCTTCAATAAGAGAGAGGTTGGAAATAGTGCCTTCTAGGGCTTATGGAGTCAAGTGGATGGATTCTTCTAAGGCTGCAAATCAATGTTGATAGTGCACAAAAGTCCAAGAGGAATGCATAGGAAAAGTAGTAACTTAAGTCCCTCTATGAATTTTCCTCAAGAAAACAAGATACTAGGGTGTAAGCAATTCTAGGACCTAGCACCTTGCTCTGCTTATGATTTTTATGGGATAAGAACTATAATATTCCAGATATAAAAAGTATGCATAACAGAAATAAAATGCTAGAAATGGCAAATGAACAACAATATAACCAGAACAACACCACAATAATACCAAAATGATACCAGAATAACACCAGAAAGAGCACTTTGATTACTGAGAGCAATGTTCACTTGCCTCTTTGAGGGGGAAACCTCTAACATAGTAGAGCTCTATTACAATAATATTCAAGAAAAAAGTTCTCATACCCTCGACTCCTATTTATACTAAATATGTTTATCAAAAGAACCATCTAGAGGAAGATCCTTCTAGAAGCGAAAGCTTCTATTAGGTATTCTTACATTGGACTTATTCTTCCTTATTGATAGGCCTTATTAATATTGACCTTTATTATATCGAAATATATTATTCTACCTACGTGAGGGGTTAGGTCCCTAACGTGTTCTCCCCCTTAAAAACAACCTTGTCCTCAAGGTTTGAGATGTGGAAATTGTTGCAGAATGGTAGTTGGTTCCCAAGTGGCATCTGTTGGAGTTGTATCTTTCCACTGGACTGACACTTCGTTGATGGTTCACTGACGTAGACGATGCTCACATTGGTCCAAAAATACTTGTGGATGTAGCCAACTGGAGCCTTCTTTATCCAACTCGAGAAGGTTGGTTTGAGTTTGGCACTTAGTTCCAATCACCTTCTTTAAGCAGGAAACATGGAAAACATGATGGAGCTTAGAATGATTGGGAAAAGATAACTAATAGGCCACCTGTCCCACATTCTTGAGAATGGTATAAGGACCATAAAATATGGGCACTAGTTTCTGACAATGGTCAGCCTTGAGGGATTTTTTCTTGTAAGGTTGTAGTCGAAGAAACACCTGATCCCCTTCTTCAAATTGACATTTAGAACGACCTTGATCTGCTTGTTGCTTCATGTGATTTTGGGCCATGAAAAAATTCTCTTTGAGGGTATGGAGAATAGCCTCTCGAATCGTAAGCATTTGGTCAACCGCCTGGACCTTCGAGACACCTGGAAAATATGAGAGAACTGAAGGTGGATTTTGTCCATATACCGCTTCAAAAGGAGTCATGTGAGTAGCTGTATGGTATAAAGTGTTGTACCACCATTCAACTAGTGTTTACTATTGAGCCCACTGATTTTGATTTTCTGAGGAAAAATATCGAAAATATGTTTCCAAACACTTGTTGACAAATTTAGTTTGACCATCAATCTGGGGATGATAAGCTCTACTGAGATGAAATTGGGTGGCTTGTAGCTTGAACAATTCTTGCCAAAAATTGGCGATGAAAGTTGGGCCATGATCATAAACAATAGAATGTGGCATGCCATGAAGCTTGAAGACCTGATCCATGAAAACTTGAGCCACAGTGGATGTTGTAAATGGGTGTTGAAGAGCATAAAAATGAGCATACTTGGAAAGATGATCAATTACCACCATGATGACTGATTTATTGCCCGATTTAGGTAAGCCTACAATAAAATCCATAGATATATCCCGCCAAATAGTAGGTGGAATCGGAAGCGATTGTAGTGTGCCAAGAGCTTTGACTGTTTCACCCTTCTTGCGTTGACACACATCACATTCATCCACAAAATTACGAATGTCATGTTTCATACCATCCCAAAAAAAAGAATGTTTGACCTTGTCATAGGTTTTGGTAAACCCATATTGCCCAGTTGTGGGTGTAGCATGAAGCTCGGAAAGTACCGTGGATTTAAGTTTTGATTGTTTACTTAAATAGAAGCGGCCTTTGTATCGAAGCACATCATGGAGCCAAGAGTACCCTGGGGAAATGGAGAATTGGACTGCAATTGTTGTATCAAATGCAAACTTTTTGGATCGTGTAGCCATTCCTAGTGAACAACTTGGAGGCAATCTAATACAATGAAGGAGAGAGAAAAAAGGGACCCTTCATCTTCATATTTTCAAGAAAGTGCATCCACAACCACATTGTCTTTTTATTTCTTGTAAATGATCTCATAATCATATCCAAAGAGCTTAGTCACCCATTTTTGTTGCTCTGGGGAGGAAATGAGTTGTTCCAGAAAATACTTGAGGCTTTGATGATCTGTCTTAATTTGAAAGCGTTGCCCCAATAGATAAGGGTGCCAAAGATCAACAATATGCATAATAGACAACATTTAATTTTCATAGATTGATTTGCTCAAATTTCGCTCAGACAATTGTTTGTTGGTAAAGGCCAAAGGTTGACCCTCTTGCATAAGGACAATGCCAATTTGTTTCCCTGAAGCATCACATTCCAAGACAAAGGTCTTTGTGAAATCAGGAAGGGCCAGGACTGGAGTGGTGCACATGGCCATCTTCAAGGTTTGAAAATCTTGAGTAGCTGCTAGATTCCAAGTGAAAGAATTCTTTTTAAGGAGTGCAATGAGAGGTGTCGCAATCTTTTCAAAATTCTTAACAAACTTGCAATAATAATCTGTTAAGCCCATAAATCCACGCAAGATTTTGAGTCTTTGGGTGAGGCCAATATTGTATAGCTTCAATCTTTTTAGGATCCACCTTGACACTGGCATTGCCAACAAGATGACCCAAGTACTCTACTTCCAAGGTGCCAAAAGCACATTTGCATTGTTTCAGGAAAAATTGGTGCTGAGAGAGTAGTTGGAGAACTCAATCCACATGAGCAAGATGGTATGTCCAGGGTTTGCTATAGATGAGGATATCATAAAAGAAAACTAAGACAAAATGACAGATAAAAGGATGGAATACATGATTCACGAGGCTTTGGAAAATGGAGGGATAATTACACAAGACAAAGGGCATGACCAAAAACTCACAGTGGCCCTCATGAGTTCGAAAGGCAGTCTTAGGAATGTCTGCCTCTTTCATATGGATTTGGTGGTAGCTGAAATGAAGATCAAGTTTAGTAAAGAGCTGGGTGCCACTCAATTCATCCAAGAGGTCATCAATGATAGGAATGGGAAATTTGTCTTTAATGGCGAGTTTGTTGAGGGTGCAAAATTTAGGACACGTGTTCCAATAACCTTATTTATTAAGGACCATGACCATAGGAGAAGAGTAGGGGATCGTACTAGGGCGGATAACACATGCGTTGAGCAGTTCTTGAACCATTTTCTCAATTTATTTTTTTGGGGAAAAGGGGTGACGATAGGGACAGATATTGGGAGGAAGGCTTCCTAGACAAGGAGAATGGAATGATCATGAACACCACAGGAAGGAGGGAATCCTTGGGGAGTGGAAAAAACCACTTGATGTTTAGAGAGAATGGATTGGAGGTATTGCAACACAGAGAGTGTCTTCGTTGCTTGTATGGCATGGAGTTGGGAAATAACACCAGAATGACCTTTTTTGAGCAGCTTTTCCATGCGATGGGAACTAATGATCTTAGGGGAACCAATGGTGATGCCTTGGAACTTATATTGTTGGTCCTCCTGGTCAAATTGCATGGTTAATTTATTAAAATCCATGAGAATGGGACCCAAAGTCCTTAGCCAGTCTGCACCCAACAAATTGTCAAAATCGCCCATGTCAATAGCAAACATATGCGATTTCAGGTGGTAGTCACCAATTTGGAGATGCACATTTTCACAATGCCCTCCACATTTCATAGAATCGCCATTGGCAATCATGATTTGGAAATTACTGACTGCATGAATATAGCAATTAGTTTCTTGAGAAATGCGGTGATGAATAGAATTATGGGTGCTTCCACTATCAATAAGAATGATGACCTTCCTATGCTTGATGTAACCAATTAGCTTGAGGGTTTGGGGAGTAGATAAGCCAATGAGAGAATTTAGGGAAATGACTGGTTCTACTTCGGGAGGGTCTGAGGGAGGGTTTATGTCAATGGGTTCAGCTGACACAGACACAAGGGGAGCTTCAACATCCTCTTCTAAAACATCCTCTGAGATGGCCATAAAAATATTTTGTTCCTTACACTTGTGTCATAGAAAATATTTTTCATCACAATTATAACAAATTCCTTTGAGTTGGCATTCATCCAATTCGACCTTGGTCAATTTTTGGATCTTTAGTGGAGTAGAAGGAGGAGTGGGATTTACTAGTTTAGTGCGAGGAATAAAGGAGGGTTTCCGGTTTTGAGAAGAAACAACCTGTTGTGCTTCCTTAGATCTTTTAGTAGCCTCCACCCAACTCTGAGGCTGGGCCATGAGGAAATGGGAACGAATCTCATCCTTGAGGCCACCGATAAAACATTCTCGGAAAAAAGCATCATACATGCCCTCTGTACGAAAAGATAGTCGCTCAAAAGAAGCTATAAAGTCTTCCACTGTGCCAGATTATTTCAACTTTGTCAAACGGCCTAAAGGTTGGTGTCAGTGTCAAAGCGTTCATAAAGCTCTGCCACAAAGTGTTTCCAAGCAACATACCCTTGGTGGGTCATTTTTCTCCATTGCCACCATTGCCAACGTTCTTGATCTAGATGGAGAACACCATACTAGAGTTTGGCCAACTCATCTAATGCCATACAAAGAGAAATAATGTTCCATTTGAGTTACCCAACGAGTGGGATCCAAGCCATAAAATTTGGTCACATCCACACGCGGAAGGCGTAGGTCACACTGAAAGTTATGGGGCTGAAATTATGGGAATGCGAGGAAGTTTAAGCTTTAGTATGCAAAGGTGGGTCAGATAAGAGAGGATCTGCAGGGATATGCAGCCTGGTACATATAATCGTAGTGACAGATTCAAGCTGGATATTAATGTATTATTTGAGGTCTTGTTTGAGTTCCTCGATTGAGGCGATGATGGAGGAATGCCTGTTTTTATTCATGGTGGCAATATTGGCACTGAGTTGTCTCACTTCTTGTTGGGTTTCTGTGAAATTAGATTGCAAGGTATTGAAGCAAGATTCCAAATATTGGCTACGAGTATGTGCCATGATGATGAGGGAACCGAAAAGGGGCGGGTGGAGTCAAAAAAATTGTTGAAAAATGATAGGTATGAATGTGATAAAGGCAAAGAGAGAAATCCAATGAAATAGGTATCAAATAATGGTGCAGCATGATCTAGACTTTTTTTTTTTAACACCTACGGAGTTATACTCCGATATGAAGAATATTGCAGTGATGAAATGCCCAAATGCTTAATCAAGAAGAAATGTGTAGTGATTTGGCAACTCGAATGCAGGAGACATAGTTGTGCAGCAACAAATCTTGTTTGTTTTTTTTTTTGTTTCTATCCCCAAAGGTTAGGTATTCAAGGGTTCTACAGACAAGGGTTTGCCTTGTGCTATAGCTCTCCGATATACATGCAGGGTCCAACAATAGTACTCGACCCAATATCTCAGGGCACCAACTAAGGAGGCTAGACCATGCCCTTAGCCATACTACTCGACTACCCAGGTACTAGAGAGTATATTCCCGAGTGTTGTTCTCGGTGGCACTATAACAGTCAGGCAGTTGATCGGTTTATCTAAAGAGGGCTTCAATAAATCTAGGTCGAACCGTATACATGTGTTGTCTGATGCGCTACCACTCAAAGGGGTACCAACAAGGGTTACAAGGGTGGCCAACAGATGTGCACTTAAGTGCCACTTGTATTTCTTGCGTGTATGAATCCCTGACCGCGGGTTTTTGCACGTAACGATAGATCTCTGTAGCTTAAAGACGTCAGAATACGTCTCTACCCTGAAAAACAATTAACCCACAATTTTATGCTGAGGAAAGTGCTCTGATACAACTTGTAATATTCCAAATATAAAAAGTATGCAAAACAGAAATAAAATGCTAGAAATGGCAGATGAACAACAATATAACTAGAACAAAACCACATAATACCAGAATGATATCAGAATAACACCGGAAATAGCACTTTGATTACTGAGAGCAATGTTCACTTGCCTCTTTAAGGGGGAAACCTCCAGCAGAGCAGAGCTCTATTACAATAATATCCAAGAAAAAAGTTCTCATACCCTCGACTCCTATTTATACTAAATATGTTTATAAAAAGAACCATCTAGAGGAAGATCCTTCTAGAAGCAGAAGCTTCTATTAGGTATTCATACATTGAACTTATTCTTCCTTATTGCTAGGCCTTATTAATATTGACCTTTATTACATCAAAATATATTATTCTACCTATGTGAGGGGTTAGGTCCCTAACAAGAACTTAGGCAAAAATAACTAGGTCAAAACCTTAGAGTGCTAGGAAACTAGGGCTCCAAGGTTTCATTAGTTACTTGATCAATTCAATGAAAATCTTGGAAAATAGAAAGTAAGAAAGTAGAAAATTAAGCTCCTTATTTCAAGCATTAAGTATACCATGCAATCTCATAATCTTGTATGAGAAAATAAAACCATACATAAACCATTCAATAAATGACAAAAATGCAGATTTTAATTACTTGCACCAAGAATAATCATGAAAATACCATGCAAGATCACCATAAAAGCTTCCAAGATTGATCCACTTGCAAAACATCAACCTTATACAAGAGTGTGCCTCACAATTTCATCCAATAGCCCTTCTAGGGCGAAAATTGCAGACCTCTCCTCTTATGTGAGGAGTTGTGATGATAAAAATGAATTTACTTTATGTTTATTTATACAAAACTCATGACCTTTAATTAATTTCAGGTCAAATAAAGGTAGACCTGGCCAATTTACAAATAAATTCAAATTAGACATAAATAAAATTAATTAGCATCTAAAAACACTTCCAAGGGTGACGTCATGCCCTTCTACGGTGACGTTGAGCCCCTAAGGTGGAACGTTGGGCTTCAGATGCTGAGCATTTGGCTTCCAAAGGCCCTGGATGATGCCCACATGTGCCAACTAGCTCACAACTTCCCTCAAAATTCAATCCCTAGCTATGGATGATGTGTAGGTTCATGATGGTGATGTCACGAGCTCTCAAAGTTCAACGTCTAGGTGGAAAACCAAGATCCCCTTGGGTCTAGGTCTGCCAGGGTGCCTCCAAGGTGACGTCCTTCTTTCTTCCTGGTGCAAATCTTTGATGTCTTATTGCCCCTAGCTGGGGTTACAACATCCATTTGTGGGCTTTCATCCCCATGAAGGTTCATGCTAATCATTCCCCCATGTGTACCTGTCCACCCGGCAAGGTCCTGCAACAACAAGTACACCCTCCAGGGGTTCATAAGTCACATGGATCATAACATGTAAATCACATCCAATAATCAAATTATCGAAACATGTGCATCAAATCCCCCATACAAATTCTCAAAGACATTATGCAATCTAAAAAGTCAGGTTTGGAGAAGGTCACAGGTTTCTCTATTGGGCTAATCCTCCTTAAGTTTGGGGTGTTTCCTAGAACCAATCTAGGTCATGTAAGTGTATGAGGTGGCGTGGGGTAGTGTTTGGGCATGGGGTGAAATGATAACAGGGAAATGTAAATCTTACCTGTGGGTGACTTTATAGAGGGCGAGCTACACCTTGTCATATATGCCATTATTTCCTAGCCCGTTCATTGCCTTTTATTCTTAACTTCATTGCTTTTGATCTTTTTTTTTATGCTTCAAGGGAAGAGTTGAGGAACACTGTCATGGCTTGGTGACCATAAGTGACAACATTATCCACAACGTTATCCACAAGCATTTCATGGATATGAAAAGGTTGGCTCATGATGAGACCCCCTTTCTCTTGGCTATGCCAAAAAGAACCACTACCCTGGTTTAGTGAGAATATAGATGGTAATTCCATACCACTACATGCCCATGGTCATAATAGGCCATCTCATGATGAGACCTCCCATCCACCAACTAATACCTTGCATGTTTTTTTCCTTATGGGTTTCATTTCTTATTGAGAATATTTTTACTGTTTTCTTGGGAATCCCTAGGTGAAGCATCTCAAAAGTTTCATCTTTGGATTTTAACTCTTGCCAGCTACTTTTACCCTTTGGGCCTTTAGCTCCTTCTTCCCACAAGGCAAGGTACAACCCTTCCTAGTGTGGAAAATCCAAATGCACAAACAAAGGTATGGGTATATGAGAGGAATACACATGGAAAGTGGTAAGTATGGAGGGAATGAACGATGACCTTTCACAGACCCACCCAGTGACAACCCATCCTAAAGGGAGATAAAATTACTAGGGCATCATGTCACCCTTCTGGGTATGAAAAAGTTAAAGAGAATAATTTCCAAGAAAACATTATGAAATGAAGCAAAATTCAATGAAACATATTGAAGTACTTAAATAATCAGAGTGAAACATACCATGATACCCAGACTCATTACCTCATGGAGCAAGACTTACTGCTACTTCAGGACCATGCTAATGGGATGGATGTTGATGTTGCTAATAAATGGGCTGCAGTGAAGAAAAGAGGGGCCCTCTGGGGCCATTCTCAAGTCATCCGACTCTCAACATTCCATGTATATGACATGTGGGCATCGATACATGATATCCTTAGTTATCCCTAGGGTAGGGGATAGCAGGGCCCTCCATTTGAGGGAGAACAAAGAAAAGAGATGAAAAGTTGACTTGGTTTTATAGAAAGATTTGCCTCACCATTGATATCTTACACAGAGGGTCTTTTTCTATTTCCTTATGCAGACTTATCAACCCCCTTTTTTGATAAATCTAGAGCCAAAATTATATATTTTTCAACATATACGCTCCCTAATGGCTATGCAAGATGTGTATACGCTTGCTGCTCCACTACAACTCCCGTATATTGGGATTTGTGCCAGAAAATATAAAATGAGGCCAGGTTTCCATGTCACGACAAAAGATCTCTAATATTTGGCCTTCCATATACTAGAAACGTTCCGACTCGGCCCTTCAGTTGCATTCTAGAGGCTATAAAAGCACAATTTCGAGCTATGGAAAAAGAAGAGAAAGAATTCAACTTTGAGAGCAAATTTACTTTGGAGAAATTACTTCATATTGAGTCTGCATCCCTTTGTCCCTCAAGTCTTAACACAGTGTTCAGCCCCCAAGCTCTTTCCTTATTGTCGAGAGGACCTCATTACCTCTTTTCTATGGGCTTGCTTTTGGTGGAGGATTGAAGTGGTGGAGACCCAGTTGGAAGGAACTTGGTTTCTTGGTTTCGAACCGTGTCGACACATAATTCTGTAATGTTGATACTTCTATTGATCAATTATTAATAGAAATACTCCTTTCCCGTCCTATCAATATCTTGAAAATATATGATTATTATCCATGGGCATGTTTGTAATGTTTATTAATGGATTGTGCTATCTGATGTGCTAACTCATGTTATATATTGTCACTATATACTTGCATCACTTGTTTGTTGAGAACTTCTCACAGGTGTAAAGCTTTGGGTCAAAGTGCTCAACGGTGGAACGAAATCAAACGATTGGATCAAGGTAGGCTTCTTCCTCGTATTGAACATATATTTTATATAGCACATGTTGGAATTGAGTTGATTTCTGCAGTCATACCTGTTTGTTGTGGTTTACCCTTGGCCATAGAGAGTTTTTCCCTTGTAACACTCGGAGCAAGTCAAGGATTGTGGTCAGGATTTGTTGGGCCCTCCATTTTGAAGCACTAATTTTGTAGATTCTTAAAGGTTTTTCAGAACAATAGAGCACACCAACGAGGATTCAACATGGCGGAAAGCTAACTACTAGAGTTCCATCAAGGAAAAAGAGTGATGTGCTAGTTGGAGGAAGAAGCGGGAAAGCCTAGAAGCTTCAAGTGCAGCCAAAAGGACACAAAGTCAAGAAAGTGTAACAACATAATCAAGAAATAGCCAAGGGAATAATATAAATTGGGGAAATTGTAACGAGAAAGGGTTGGTTGTTGTTGGGGCTTTCAGAATTGTCACGTGTTTTCGCTGTACTATTTTGCTAATATCCTGATGTTGCACTAGTTTACAAGAGACTATTTCGCTAGAATTTATCTGTCAAAGAAACAACTAATTATGGTTATGTTATGTAAGATATGATATGAACGATCTACTGAACCAGTCTAAGATATTATAATAAAGAAAGGAGTATTCAGGCATACATAATTTTGTTGTGGTATGGATAAATGATGGATCTACTTCCGTATAACCTATCATGTGTTGTGTATTTACTAATTGCGTTACTGTTTTAATAAATTATGTAATGCATGTGTTCATTTTAACGTTACGCAACACAAACTGTTCACTATCTTTGTCGATCTAAGGATCCTTATCCTATGATCTCTTTACACCCGAGTATGGATCTGTGCTATGATATACTAAATCTGATGACGTGTCCTCTGTAATTCACTTTATCGCACAAAGTCTCGGTTGCACTTCGGGTGAGACCTCCTTCCCTTGCAGAAGGTTGAATATGCCAACGCAACTAGACTACAACAGTACCTTTGTTGGTAACCTCTGAGAACCCCGGTCTCGAACTTTGCGCCAACACAACATATGTTCTTTCAGCAGGTGAGGGTAATAAACTATTCGGCCATGTATGTTAGAGTTGGTGTTGTTGAAGCAAAACAAAGATATTCTAGTAGAACTCTGCACAGGGTTTCCTCATGATAACCAAATTTAGGCCAAGATTTTAATCAAATGATGAAAAATGAAATTCATTCAATGGAAAGGAAAAATATTTTGTACAAAAAGGAACTTAAACTAAAGTAAGTCATCACAATGTCCAAACTAAACTATCAATAGTTGGTGCTCTTTATTGAAGAAACAAACACAAACCAAAATCTATGATATTCAAATGAAAACAAAAGCAAACATCTAAGCTATGCAAGCAAAAAATAAGTAAAGAACTATAGTAATCCTATTCCTAACCTATCCTACATTGGATGAAATAAGTCTAGGTGTGAGCGTAGTGCCAGTGAAACCAATCAAATAAATCCAAACCTGCAATCACATATTGGTTGAGGGCCAATTGTAGAGAATGAAATAGTGTGAGATGAAAGATAGGAAGAACTGATTCAAGAAAATCACCACTCAACAAATTGAATTTGACGCCATTGTTGTTTATGGGAAATGTGGATGTGTAAGATTCCTCCAACCAAGATTCAATTATGTACTCATAAATTTTACAATGATCATCATATGACTATTAGGAGGAATCTGGAAGTGAGTGATGCACCTTATGAGATTCAAAAATGAAATTTGTGTGAAATGTATCTTGTGCGAGAGTCTCAGAGTGGGTGGCATCATTCATCCTAGGGCCTGAAGTAAGACAATGAGCATATGACATAAGTATCAATTTGAATTGGAGTGCTTCCTTATCGATATAAATCTCCTTGGGTCCAAATTTCACATATTTCACATGCTAAGAGGAGAGATGATAATTGATAGTTCGAGGGAAACATCTAGTGAAAAATGACTCCAAATATTCTCCTACAACATCATTGAAATCAAATGACGAATGCTATAGTATTGAGATAGAATCCAAGGATGAGTGATTCATTTTCTCTTGGGGAGTAACATGTAATTCTAGAGCAGATTGAGATGAAAAAGGTTCTTGGATCAGTTCAATGTTTCCTATGATTTGTGTGGTGATGGGCTATTCATTTTCTCTGACTTCTTCACGAGGATCCACAAACTTATTGTGCTCTGCATACCTCAATTTCTCTGTGATTAACGTCTGAGCATCAAGGTCATAAATTTCATATTGTATAGGATTAATGAGTGATAGGTTGATGCTTATATTCAATTCTGGAACCGAAGAGTAGTAATTGAAAACATGGTTATTGATATAAAGTTGTGATTCAACATGTTCCCAAAATTTAAAATATGAAGGACTTTCAAAGTGATGCAACTCAGATGAAGTTTTGTTAAGGATGAGTGTTTGATCAATCAAAGTTGGGCACCCTTCTCATTCTTTTTTATCATTCAATGCTTTATCATTCAAAGAATAATGTGAAGGAAACACTGCATGATAAACAGGTTGGTTCTCATACGCGTTATTATCATCAAACAAATTTGTATAAAGTGTATGGAGATCTTCAAATTATGAAGATGACGAGATTTATTCAATGGGGGATTCATCACAGACCATCTTATATTCATGATTGTCGGAAGGGGAAACGATGAATGGTTCACACTCTGGGGATAAAGGGTCTAATATTTCTGATAAGGATTCCCCTGTAGTTGTGATAGAGTGTTGGTCAGAGATAATGTACTCCCTATCTTTCATGAAAAGATCTAATTCTTGTGAATGCAAGATGGTTTTATCATTTAGATCACACTATTTGGAAATATATACAAGATATGAAAACCAATTGAATATTTCCCAGCCTGAGGGCTCATCACTCTCAGGAAATATGTAATAAATTTACATGACACTTCAAAAGAAATCATCCATAGATTTGTTTTCGAGCCTACATATTTCTACAATTTCATCGATGAATTCTTCATAAACATAATTTTCATGAGCAACGATAAATAATTCCATAAATTATTTCTAGATATGGACCGATTTTGGTGGCAATGTCCTAAACTAGGATTTAATTATCCCTTCAAATGTGAGGATGAATGGTTGATATGTTTCACTGTCTTGAACAATCTTTAGATTTCATTAAGTGATTTCAAAATGATTGAGATGCGGGAATGTAGAGACATTCCCTTCACCATCAAATTTGGGGTTTGACAAGAGATTGACTGTCTTGAGTGAAATTTCCTCGGTGGATCTTGGAATACTCAAAGTGTCATTCCATACAGAGGTAAAGAGAGGAACCATGGGATAGTTAAAATTTAATGAAATGACTCCACATGGGCAGGCTTTTCATCCAACCCTCCTTCTAGCGCCAATTCTTTTAACGGGTCCAAAATATCCCTTTGTCAATAGCAAGGGTTACCCCTGGTAAGAAGTGTCAATTAGACCTCTCACCGTTTGGAATAAGGAACCCATCCAGATTATGTCCCAACAACCATTACTGGTTTTGGTTTTACCAGTTGTGGCCCAATCCACCAGTGAAGGTGAATGATGGATGGTTATGCAAACATAAGATGTAGATGCATACTATGTAAATGCAAAAAGATAATCTACTTCTAAACCTACCCTATCCTATCTAGGAGTAGATTATTCATAACCAGATGAGCAACGACATGAAACTTGATCGGTGCTCAGCTCATGATCACAAGCATTGGATTTCATAGGAAGTACGTCGACCACATCACTGGAGATAGTGGTAAGTGTGTCGATGTGTGCATTGAACTTAATTGTAAGTGCTCCGACCATAATTGATGGAGTTAATGTTAAGTCTTCTGACCTGTGTGCTAGAGTTATTATTAAGTCTTTCGATGTGAGATGGAGTTAATATTAAGTCTTTCAACCCATGCCCTGAAGTTAATATTAAGTCTCTCGTTGCATGCACTGAAGTTTATATTAAGTCTTCTGATGTGCGTTGAAGTTAATATTAAGTATTTTGACCCATGCACTAAAGTTAATATTAAATCTTCTGATGAACAAGTGTTATAAGCATAGTTAAGGGTTTTCTCTTTTTTTTAAATGGGCGCTCATATTTAGAAAAGGGGGAATGTGGGCCCTCCCTTTCACGTAAGATTTAAAACCATTATACAACTGTCGATTACTTCTCTCCTATACTATCTGAGTTTATTGACCCAGGGTTCATATCTGTTTGGGTTTCCAACAAAGCCTCTAAAACTATCTGCCCTCCTAGTAAACCAGAAGGAAACACAACACACATAATGCGCTGCATAGTCTCATCTGAGATAACTTTAATGGGTGGCTATAATACTCAAGTGTTTACAGCCTAGGATTGAGTGTGAGATAAGCTAGCTAACTATTGAACCATTATTATGACTAGTCAATGCAACATATTGTTATTCACGACTTATGTAGTAAATCCATACGCTTATTCCCTTAATATCGCACAAGCACTTAAACAAGCAATAGAATAACTCATTCATTCAACATAATAATAACTACTTCAGACAATAAGATATGCAAACATTCATCACATAACATAGATGTTACCATGGTTCACCCCCTCTTGGGGCTACGTCCACAAATATTTTGCTCCCGACTCTTTTATTATATTATGTTCGCATCTACAGCACCGCACGTTTACAACTCTTCTAAGTCAGGTGAGATCTTAGATGAGGCGGACTAGATCACACTAGGCTCCACAGCTTGTGATCTAGCCCTCAATATCTACCCTCCCTCATCCTCTCTAGCTCAACAACTTATACATAATAGGTCTTACAACAAAACATTACATATCACATCAACTCATGCGTAGCTACAATAACATAATAATACTCTGAAGCGAACTGAACAATACAAAAGCCAACCCCCTATGATACCTACGTATCATTATTTATATGCTTCTAGCTCCTTATCCATTTACAATGCATTACCAAAACCCTAAACCTACTATGATTAGGTCTTCCTCCCATGCATGTGTGTTGTTCTTCCTTTTAGTTGTTTCCTTCCTTGCATGCGCACGTGCTGTGCTTCCTTCCAACTGTCGCTTTTCTCATGCATGCTTTCTTTCCCCAAAAATGCCTTGTTTTTCCTCTTTGGCCTACCTCCAACAAGCCTCCAACAAGCCCTCAACACTGACATGTGGCTCGTCCTGAGCCACCTAACCTTTGTGTGCTCCCTCGATCTCCTTTGTGACCGCCTAAAAATTTTCCTTCAACTTTGTTGCCTGTGTCTGCGCCTGCGCAGTCTTCTCCTTGAGTGTGTCCACCATTTGGACCGCAATGTCATTGCTGATCAATTCCACACACTCTACCTGGTTCTGTTCTATACGTTCCTTGGCTTCCTCTTCTTGTGCCATCACTTCTACTACCCATTCTTGCAATGGTTCCATTTGAGCCTTCCACTCTTGTTTCTAGGTTTTCACAGTAATTAGCTCTGCCTGCAATCTCTTCATGTCTCGCATCCCTTTGACGTGTTTCATGATTGGTATTGTCTTCTTCTTCTTCTTGAGCTCTTGGATTGTTGCGTTGATCCTTTCTCCTTCCTTGTCCCACTATTGGACCTGCTGATCCTCCTCTTTGCTAGTCCAAAGCTACGTTGCTTTATCAAACAAGTCAGTTGATATTATGACTTGTTGCTCTATCTCCTACAGCTGCGCTATTGCTTCATGCTCCCTTTGCTCCTTAACTATTGGTGGAGTGGTTGGTGTGAGTTGGTCCCAGAGATTCTCTATCTCCTTATGATATTGATCAA
This sequence comes from Picea glauca, assembly GCA_000966675.3. Classification (NCBI taxonomy): domain Eukaryota; kingdom Viridiplantae; phylum Streptophyta; class Pinopsida; order Pinales; family Pinaceae; genus Picea; species Picea glauca. The sequence continues at coordinate 190,080 of JZKD02S1934189.1, forward strand.
TTTCCTACACAATCCGATCAATATTTTTTGTTGTTGTGATTTCCTCTCTCTGCGTGGCCTGTGGAATCTTCTCGTAAGCTCCTACCACTTTCTACTCCAATCCTTTTATGCACTCCCTTTCCTCATTGGTCTCATATTTATCCTACTCATAGAATATTTCTAGTGCATCCCATTTCTTTCCTGCTTCAATTTAGTTAAGTCCTTGCGTGCTCAGGACTGTACCTCATGGTTCACGCTAACCTGCAACCTATGTAGTGCCCCGGCTGGTATCCTTGTCAACACTAGTTGGATTTGGCTTAAGTCCTTAAAGGGTGTATGCCCCACAATTTCCTCCATGTGCAATATACTAGGGGTGATGTGGAATGTTACATGTGGCTGCAATATTTCCTAGACTGAATCACATTCTTCTTCTTGCACTCTTCCTTCTGTCTGTGGTGATGATGATTCAATTCCCCTACTTCTTGTTGGTTGCCCTTCCCTGATTTGCTTGAGGAGCTACCGCATGTCTACCAATTTCTCTTCAATCCTATCCCGGTGGTGCGTAGCATGGTCGAAGTCCTTGGATAGACAGTCCTCGACCATTCGGGCTATCATCTCCCCATCATCGTCCGTGATCGTATACTCTGGAAGTGTTCTTTGGGCATTTGATTTCTTGCGTGCACCTTCTGGCTGCATGGCTGACCTCTTGTTTTCCCCTCAGTCCTGTGGGTTGGGACTTACTGGAGTCTCTTGCATGGGCTCGGCCTAGTTCTGCTACTCCTTGGTCGGCTGCATCTTATATTTCTTCCTGTTCTGGGGCCATGTCTTCGTTGGCCCTTCATTTGTATATGTTGTCTTGTTTTGGCCCATTCTTCATCTCTTAGGCACTTGGATTTATTTTGGCTAGGTTTATTCCTACCCTGCCTCTTCTTCTGCTATTCCTTCCGGCATATCCTGGGTGATGGCTGGAATCCTCCATTCATCATCCCATTCATTGATGACCATGTCGATGTCACCCTCTGTGATACTATAGTGCATATGTAGCCACTGCTTAGAAGGATCCTTCCACACCTGTACCCACATTATATGTCATGTGGCCCTGAAGTTGGAAATGTTCCCATATTGCATGGCGGCCTCTAGTGTTATTATCCACATCTTGGATATGGATTCTTGCAGGTCGCGTAGGTATCCTTCAAAGATGGCCCCATTCGCCTTTTTTCTCCTAGCCTTGGGCCTGGCTCTGAGCAACGAATATCTCGCTCCTTGATTTATTTTGGGTCTGGTACAAAAAACTACATACCTTGGCTCTTTCCATCCCATGAAAGCTATCAATGTGATCAACCATGAGTAGTGAAACTCTATTCCTAGGTCTTGCACATCCTTGCAGTCATCTAGGAACAAGTTCAAGAGGTACGGTACCCAGCTCACTATGGTTCCTTCTACACATTGAGCTGCATCTGCAACAACTCCAGCCGAGACTTCCTCCCTGTGGAATTTTCTTAGCAGCTTATAGACTAACATGTTCGCTCCCAGTTGTGTTGTGACATCGTTGATCCTCTTTATGATGATCCCTCTTGTCCCTTTGTTGGTACCATACTTCTTATTCATCTCTTCGACTAGTGTTTTCTCCCTCAATTTTTCATGCAGAAACTGTGCGGGATCCATACCCCGAATCCCTGTTATCTTCGCGATAAGCTCAACGTCTATTGAGACAAGCTTATCCAACCATATGTCCCCACCGTGCGTAAATACTAACAACTATTTGACGCATGCGGTTGCGTGTTGAACTCTGCCAAAATGTGGTAGGTCCAACAAACCTAAAATTCTTGTTTTCTCCAACCCGGTTTCCCAATGGAGTGGTTGATCGATCGGTTCCCCAACCTTATTGATGCCTATAGTCTGTAAGAATACCCTCTTTGAAAGTTTTGGGAACTTGTCTTCGTTTGCTACATCGTGGTCAGAGTATTTAATCTTCCCTATATATCCCAACAGGTCTGGTCCTACCTGTACCCCCGCTGGTTTGTGTGGTAGAATGATTTCTGATGCTGGTTTCTTGCGAGGTGGCCTGGGTATCTATATCTTGTCTTTCTTCACTGATGGTGGCTGGCTCGAAGTTCTAGTGGCTTTCGGTTGTTCCTCTGTATACCATTCCGACCAATCTGCGACATCTTCAACCGTCCCTTGTGCTAGGTGGTCTGATATGGTCGTCTGTGACTCGTCTGGCTCAACTTTTGTCTCTCGAATCAATGCCATTCCATTAACTCTCGGAGATGCTTAGACGTTCTCCGATTTCACCTCCTTTAGGGTTTATGTTTCCTAGTTCTGTGGCTCATGTATTTCTGTTGGTATATCCCTATTCCTACCCTTCGGTGCTGGTTGTTGGATTTCTTCCAGTATGGGTGTAGGTTTCACCAGTGTTGTGTCTGGGGGGATTTCGTCAATATCAATGATCTCCGATGATTTATGTTCACCATCTTCCACCTGTCCTCGTGACCTAGTCTGAACTCTGGTTTTCCTGGCGGTCTGGATTGCTTCTGCTTGTTTGGGAAATGCCATGGCGGTGAATGTAAAATGTATGATGGATTCGAACGATCTCTGTGATCTCTGTGAAGTCACATTGTTCTATTTAGCCTCTGTCATTCTCTATCTCTTCTCTTTTTGTGAATATACTATTGGCTCCCACGTCCGTGTGTTGTATGGCTTTCCCATGAAGCTTGTTGAGGACGCTTCCTTGATTATGGGTTTAATGCACCTTAATTACCGGTTCAATGCATCTCTGATGGTTTCATACTTGCCATTACTCCTTCTTTGCTGGCTCCAGTTGGCGTGATTAATGTGATGTCCCATCGGTCCTTTCTAGCCTTCAATTCCTCCTAACGTTGTCTTGTCATACTTATTTTGTCGACTTTCCTTTTCCCGCTTGTTTCTCTTTATATGTGACCGTTGTGCTTATCCTTGCCTGAGTGTGCATTGCCTTCCTATCTCTGGTGCATTGTGCTCCTTTTGGTTCTCTCTCTCTCTCTCTCT
>JZKD02S1934189.1:193280-217636 GCA_000966675.3 Picea glauca
TGGTTGGTCGACTGTCCTTGTAGAGATTCAGTCACCTCCCATTAATCATCCATTTGAGTTATGTGCCTTATAAGTATCTTAACTATACAGCTCCTCCATCTGTGATATATTTTACTTCGCATGGTCCTAGCCAATGCATTCTAAGATTTCCCGAGTGCTGAAATGATTTGTTGTCATACATCAGTAATAGATCTCCTTCCTTGAATGTTTTATTCTTGATGTGTCTATCATGCCAAGCTTTATCTCTTGTTTTTTGAACTTGTTGGTGGAATCATGCTAGGATCCATTCTTCCTCCATGGTCATTAACTAATTTAGTCACTCATGTACTGCGCCTCATTCTGTCATTTGTGTAATTGATGCCACGCGCAAGCTTGGTACTAAAAATTCTAATGGCACCACTGCCTCTTAGACATAAACCAGTTTAAACTGTGTGTGCCCTGTCAACGTTTTTCACGTAGTCCTATAGGACCATAATACTGTTGGTACTTTGAGGTCCCATTCATCACTGTTGACGTTACAAATATTTGTCAGTGCTTTCTCGAGGATTTTGTTGAATGCTTCCACTGTGCCATTCACCTGTGGGTGATATGGTGTGCTCTTCTGGTGATGGAATTAAAACTCTTTAGTCATCACGTTGATGGTGTTATTTATGAAGTGTGTGCCTTGGTCTCTCATCAAAATTCTTGGACACCTAAATCAAGTAATGACTTATTCAAATAAAAAGCGAGTTGTTGTTTCTGCACTGCAATCCTTCACTGGTGCGACCTCCACCCATCTTGTTAGGTACTTTGTCACGGTGATAATGTACCTAGCTCCTATTCTTTTTGCTGGTGAGTTGATTGGTCCCATGAAGTCAATTTCCCACTTATCAAATGCCTGCAATGTTACTTGTGGATGTAATGGCATCTCGTCCCTTCTGTTGGGTTTGCCTACCCTTTGACAGACGTCGCATCTTTGAAAGTACTCCTTTGATTCTCTGTGAATTGTTGGAGACCATAGTCATGTGCATAATACCTTCTGCTTGCATAATTCCCTCATGCTATTCCTTCACATATCCAGCACTCTTGGTCTTTCATGTTCCAACACATATCTCTGCAAGATGCTATCTGAGCCCATTTTGTATAAGTGTCCCGCAATCAATTGATAGTCGACAACATAGACTACCAGGTTTTTCTTCTGCACGGTGCTACATTTGTGTGGCACAGTACCTGTGCTCAAGTACTGAATGATATCTATGAAGTGTTCATCAACAATCTGTACTAAGAATAACTGTGCATCCAGAAATTTGTCCTCCAAGTTTGTAGGTTCTTCTCCATTGGTGACTTTTGATAGGTGGTCAGGTCTTGCATTTAATTTTCCTGGCTTGACTATTACTTCAAAGTCAAATTCTTGAAATAGTAGTAACCAATGAAAAATTCTGCCCCCCAACACTGGCTTGTTGACTAAGTATTTTAGGGTTGAGTGATCTGTGAACATCTTAAAGTGTTTCCCCAATAAGTAATGTCTGGATTTCTGCAGTGCATATACCATAGCTAGGCCCTCTCTTTATGTCGTGTTATAGTTTTGTTCTGAGTCAGATAGATTTTTTCTCACAAATTTTATCGGGTGATCCAAGTATCCCACTCATGGATGCTCCAAGATAGCTCCAAGTGCTATGGCTGATGCATATACATGCACATGGAATGTCTTCTCCCAGCCTGGAATTACTAATATCGGCGTGGTAACCATATTTTCCTTTAGAGTGTCTAGACCGTGTTGACACTCATCGTTCCACTGGAACTTTGTGTCCTTTCTTAACAAATTTTCCATTAGTGTAGTAATCTATGCGTATCCTTTGATAAATTTCCTGTAGTATCCTGTGTGTCCCAACGTCGCTCTTAGCCAACAGACTATTTTTGGTGGTTGTAAGTTAACAATTACTGCAATCTTTGCAGGATCTACTAATAAACCCTATTTACATACTATGTGGCCCAATAGTATCCCAATCGGTGTTCCAAATATGCATTTATTTATGTTCAGTGATTGTTGGGCCATGAATATGACCTCTATTTTTGCATATCTTTGACTTGTTTTTTACCTATTTTGCACTAGTTACCAACATCTTATATCTCCTTTTGACAAACACCTATCTATTTTGCTACATTTCTAGCCTATATCATCTTTCCCTGCCTAACCATGTTTCTAAGGTAAAGAGATCATCTTTTAATACATTTTGAAAATGTTTTAATCTTTTGAATGTTAATTAAAAGAATGCATACTATGATTAATGGACTAATGCAATATTGGGATGCATCTCTTTTGACTACGCTATTGCAGATCATCATATGTTGACGCAACCTCCCTTTTTGTTCGTGAAGCCTCATAAAGTTTGATGCCACTTCAACATACAAGTTGGACTCCTATCCAAAGAAGAACATATGCAGAGACGAATTTACTGGAAGTTGTGATTTGAGGCGAATCTCATGACACTTCGTGTCATGAGATCGCCCATTTAAGTTTGTTATGTAATTAATACTCTGCATGGCTTCCCCATTTTTAGCGTTGGTAGTTAGATTAGATGGAGGTTCTCCAATTCCAAAAACAGGAGTTAAGACATTATAAAATGATGGGACTACCTCGGTATGAGGGCAGCGATTGATTGTGAAAACCTTCAACTGGGATTTTTGCTAAACAGAATGATGTTGGTTTTCTCTCTGAATTGATGTCTGGTTAAAGATTGAACACATGGATTAATCATTTTTCAATCGCTGTTGAATGGATATGGTAGCGTAGATCGTTCTTTTCTGAAACGTTAACATAGATCTATGTCTCTGTGGGAGGGCCCACCACCAGAGGTAGATGATCTCTTCATTTAATAGTAGATATACAAAGTAGATGTTGATCGTTGTTTCTATAGAAATAATCACTGTAGAAATTATTCCATGTTTTTATATGCAACGGATAGATTGAATTCAATTATAATTTAGATCATATGGCATTATAATTCTGTAGAGTGTTCTCTGTGCACAAAGCCTAGATAGTTGGCAGATAGATTTGAATAACCATGTTTTGTGCTTTATAGATTGAATCATAGGATAGGAATAGTGAATGGTAGAATTAAATAGGTTTTAAATTAATTCATAAGGCTTGGATCATTTGAATTCTTGTTAATATAGATAAATTCACACATGGTAATGAATTTCATTAGTAGCTTGTAAGTTTGTAGTCTGACTAGTTTTTATCATTTACCTTTACACAGGTCAGTTGAAGGAAATTGTAGAGTTAGTGATTTAGATTGAATTTATAATTAATGGATTAGATTTAAGAGTTAGTTGTGATTTTGTAGATTGAATTTATCTTATAGGATTTCCCTTCCATAGGAAATAGATTTACAACTAGAATAGAGTTACTGTTAGTGTTCCATACCCATTTTGCACTAGTCACTTTGTTCAACACTGTTATGATTACTTCGGTTCATTAGAAGTTCAATGTTTTCTTTTTAAACAATGAATTTTAAATCTTTATTCTTAGATGTAGGTTCATAGAGTATTTCTCCACTAGCACCCACAACACTATCGATATAAGAAGAATTTAGTGACTAAGACATTTCTTTCTGCATTTCTGATAGATGAATTGTGAAGTAATGGATGATAAAATAGGAGTTCTGATTCAAAGTTAAATTTAGATTATTCAAAGGATAGCTTAGAGTTATTTTTGGTATTTAAATTTCTCTTGTTTGACATAGGTTAAATGGTTTGCTTAGCATTATCTGAAGACAATAGATGGTTAAAATAGAATAGATAAAATTAATGGTTAAATATCCTTTCCTGCATTTTGAAAGTAGAGAGTTTTATAGATAGAGTAATTTGGCTTCTTTTGAATAGTTTTTTTAGAAGATTCTTACCCACACATATAGTGTAGCAGCTTTAAGATTACCAACCCTGGTTTGACAATTTAATGTTTTCAGGTCATTAGAAAAGTGATATAATTTTCCTGACATTTTTGGCACCGTTGTCGGGGAGTTGTTTACAAGGTAAGTTAGATAGTTGGCTCTAATTATTTTTGACATGTTTGGTATGATGTTTTCTAGAAGGTTGATGGAGGAGGAGTTGTAAGACGAGAGGTAAGAACCTGTGCATCTATTATCATAGGTTCCTCCGAAACTCAATCTTAGTTTTTATTTTATTAGTTTCTTTTTATAATATGTTTTCATGAGGAATAGATATAATAGAGGTAGATTTAGGGGAAACTCAAAACAAGAAAAAGATCCAAAAACTATTTTTGGTGGGTGACAGGGTTCTGTCACCACCTTTGCAGATAGGTATTCTGAGAAAAAACAACAAAAAGGAGAAACCTCCACCCAAAAAACAATAGAAACTGAAATCGAGATAGTGGCTGAGGAGACTATTGAAGGAAACATAGAAGAAACACCCGAAATTGGACTAGAAGGTGACAATATAATATCTGAAGAACTTCAATCAACACTGATTACACTTCTACAACCAGGTGATACCACTCATCCTGGAAAACAATTTCCTGGTAATCTGAATTGGATTGATTTAGTTAATCCTGAGGGAGTGCAAGCTCTTTTTTAGAACATTAATCCTATAATGTCATAGATAGATACCACAATTGTTGGAGCAGAAGTAATAGGATCCTCGAACAATCCAGTTATCAAATTAGGGGATAAAATTTATGTTAGAAGGAACTCCATTGCAAAAGAGGAAAGGTGGGATTTCACGCCTTCCCTGAAGAAAGATCGAATTTCATATACAATCTTCGGTCAATATTTTAACAAAAATGAGAGGGAAAGAGAAATGGTGAGAAGAGAGGGAGAAGAACTTCATAATGAGCATAGGGAGGAAGAACAAGCAGAGAATTAATTAAGACCATAACCTACCTTTGGATTCCCAATCTTGGATCTAGTTCAAAATATTAATATGAAAAGTATTCCACCCTCTGCACTACCGACCTTTTATGGGAAAAGTAGTGAAGATCCAGATGTCTTCCTTTTTGAGTTTGATATCCTCTGCAGAAGTTACAATTATCTACAGGATGCACATAAGTTGAAGTTATTTCCTGCAACTCTAAAGGATTCTGCATTTCGATGGTTTATGGGTTTAGGAGAGTACAATATTAGATCTTGGGAGGATACGAAAGAAACATTTTTAAAGAAATACCAGGACTACTTTAGACCCAAGGATTCTCGAAACGATATTTTCAAAATGAAACAACATGATGAAGAGAGTCTCGAGGATTTCCTGGAAAGATTTATATATATTCTCCAAAAATCCAAATATAATGGTCTCCAAGATGAAGCTATCAAAACTCTTTTCTTAAAAGGCGTTTTGGAAGAATATATAGATACCCTTAATCTAATGGCTTCAGGGGACATCTACTAGAAAGCCTTCGAAGAAATTACTGAGTTATGCAGAACCTATTCGAGAAGTAAGGGGAAAACAATAAAGAGTGTGAGAGAACCTCTTAATAAAAACACTAATGTCACTACCTCTGGAGGAGTTACCAGGAGTGAACTAGGAAATCTTCTGGAAAATTTCAAAACTGATATCCTTAGTACCATTGGCTCTTAGTTAGACACTCTTAAAATTAAGAAAAAATAGGAATATGAAGACCTTGTATTAGGCATATATTGTCCCAGATGTAGGAAAAGACATCCTCGACGGGAATTTCCTTTGGATAATATTTATGTATGTGGAATTTGCACTGACAACCATGCAACAGAGAATTTCCCATCATTACCTAGGTTACAAGCTATATACAAGGGAGGGGAGGCTCCAGAATCATCATATCCACCTAAAAGGCCATGGCAACCTAGGAATCAAAACATGTATCAGGATCCAACCCTAGAACCTTCCAGTTATTACCCCTTTTTTCCTCAACAACAACCTCAACAACAACAATGGAATTGGCCAAATTGGCCACCACAGAATGTATCTACTCCACAACCTTGGGATTGGCGAGGGCATAATTATGGAAGTAATCAACAACCTGCAGTACTAATGCCTTCAAACCCAAATGCTTAGTACCCTCCCAATATGCAACAACTATTTCCTGGATTTATTCCACCACCACTGCCACCACTACCACCAATCCCACAAAATTCGCAACAATTTTGTACTCATAACCCTCCTTAACCTACCATATTACCCGCTCAACCCATTCCAAATCCTAATAATAGACCATCTCAGCCTCTCCATAATGTTGATTTTCAAAACTTTCCAGCTTACACCATCGCTCCCATTCCCATACAAGAAATTCAATTGAGATCTGGGAAGGTGTTAAATAAAACTCCATCGATAAGAAGGAAATCTCCTACCGTTATTATTCAAGAGGAAGAGGAGGAAAATCCTGATGAATTACCAAATGAAGAAACCTTGGAAGATGTCATTATTCCAAAAAGTCAATCATCTAATCCTCAACAAACTATACAAACTCAGATTCCTCGAACACCTCCTTTTCCTGAGAGGTTGATTATTGAAAAACCAATTGTTCGACCTGAGTTTGATATCATGAATGAGTTGAGAAATGTTTGTGTTAAGATTCCACTGTTACAAGCAATAAGGGATGTTCCAATATATGCGAAAACCATCAGGGAACTTTGCATTAAGAAACCTGGTCGGAAACAAAAAGATCCCCCTACTATACATCTTGTGGGACAATTATCATATTATATTTCTAAATCACCTAAAATTGTGAAGTATGCCAACTCGGGAAATCCAATAGTAACTGTATCTATCAATAATATTTTTGTTGGTAATACTTTAGTATATTTGGGTGCAACTATTAACATAATGACCATCAATACTATTGAGTGGTTACATTTGAGCCATCTCCTTCGCCCTACTCCCACAGTTCTCGAACTTGCTGATAGAACAACTGTCAAACCTGTTGGAATTTTAGATGACATTCTGGTCACATTATGTTCATGGGAATATCCTGTGGACTTCATGATTATTCAATCGAAGGATCCCACGAAAGGTCATCCAATTATTTTGGGAAGACCTTGGTTGCCTACAACTAATTCTTTCATAGGGTGTCATGGAGGAAATATGTTTATTTCAAATGGAGTTTCTTCACAAAATCTCACTTTATATCCACCAGCTTAACCAGTTTCTAAAGACCTACGATGGTTAACATGTCCCTATAATGAGGATGATTTGGAAGAACCCTTGTTTTTTGTTGATGAGTTTCGGGCTCTTCAAGAACCAATAGAAGATAATATCGTGAGCTAGTTTCTGTCAGTCACAGAAAATGTGGAATTTCCACAAACATATTCTCAATACGATCAAATTTTTAACGAGGAATTCCAGGAACAGAGTGATTCATTTACTTCATTCTCATCATCTATGGTTTTTACCATTGATGAACATTTAGGATCATCCACTATTCCAATCGAGATTGGTCCAGGGAAAATCCTATATATTAATTATGTATTAAGTCCAAATCAACAGAAACAGTTAACGAAAGTTTTAAGAGAACAATCAGGGGCATTTGCACGGGAGTATACTGATATGAGAGGAGTGCACCATGATACTTGTATTCACCATATCTATATTCAATCTGAATTAAGACCAGTAAGACAACCACAAAGACGAATGAATCCTATCCTGAAAGACTTTGTAAAGGAAGAATTACAGAAATTACTAAATGTGGGATTCATCTATCCAATTTCTGATAGTAAATGGGTGTCACCTCTTGTGGTTGTGCCTAAGAAAGTAACAGGGAAGTGGAGGATGTGTGTGGACTTCAGGGAACTCAATAAAGCAACCCTGAAGGACTATTTCCCTTTACCTTTCATAGATCAAGTCTTAGATACTTTGGCAGGAAAGAAATACTTTTCTTTTCTGGATGGATATAGTGGGTATAATCAGATCCAATTTTCTCTAGAAGACCAGGATAAGACAACTTTCACATGTCCATGGGGTACCTATGCTTATAGGGTGCTACCATTCAGATTATGTAATGCTCCTGCCACATTTCAAAGAGAAGTCTTGGGAATTTTTGTTGATTTGATCCATGATTGTGTGGAAGTCTATATAGATGATTTTACTGTGTATGGAAACACCTTTGAAGAAGCCCTGAACAACTTGGAAAAAGTTTTAATTCGTTGTCAGGAAACAAACTTGTCCCTCAGTCATGAGAAGTGTAGGATGTTATCAACTGAGGGGATAGTCTTAGGTCACCATTTATCCTCAGAAGGAATCAAAGTAGACCCAGCCAAAATTGATGTTATTGTCAAACTTTAACCACCAAAAACTCAAAAGGAGGTGAGGATTTTTCTGGGCCATGCTGGGTATTATCATCGATTTATTGATAATTTTACAAAGATAGCAGGTCCTATGTTCAAATTACTGACAAAAGATGTAGAATTTTGTTGGAATGATAATTGTCAAATTGCTTTTGAGTCTTTAAAAGAAAAATTGTCCACGGCACCAATATTAAGAGGACCAAATTGGTCTCTTCCTTTCCATATTTCCACGAATGCCTCAGACATTGCCTTAGGAGGAGTACTCGGACAAAAAGAAAACCAACAAAATTATGCTATCTACTTTACTAGCAAGAACTTAACTCCTCCCGAATTAAAGTATACTATGACAGAGAAGGAATTTTTGGCTGTTGTTCATGCCATCAATAAGTTTCGACATTACATCACTGAGTATGAAGTTTGTGTACATACCGACCATTCTGCTATTAGATTTCTGATGAACAAACCAGTTACTACCGGAAGGATTATGCGATGGCTTTTGTTACTTCAAGAATTTAACATCACTATAGTTGATCGACCAGGAAAAGAAAATTTAGTTGCAGATTTTCTTTCTCGAATTTCTCAAGACAATAATGACATTTTAGTGAATGATAATTTCCCTGACGAACATTTATTTGCAGTAGTTGTTAAGACCCCGTGGTTTGCAGATACAACAAACTATTTAGCTACATGGAGATTGCCAGCTCATTTGTCATCACCACAAAAGAGAAGGATTGTCCAACATAGTGCTTATTACTCCTGGGTAGGCAATAATATTTTTTATACAAGTCCTGATATGATCATAAGGAGATGTGTTTGGGAAGATGAGATTCCTAATATCCTTCAAGCCTGTCATGACGGGCCATGTGGAGGACACTTCTCTGATAAGAGAACAACATATAAAGGCTTACAATAAGGATATTATTGGCCGACATTGTTTAAGGATGCAACAAAATATGTAAGAAGTTGTGATAGTTGTCAAAGGATGGGGAGACCTACCGTAGTAGATGAGATGCCTTTACGACCTCAGGTTGTGATTGAACCATTTGATAAATGGGCACTTGATTTTGTAGGACCAATTTCCCCAATGTCTAGAAAAAAGAAATACATCTTAGTTTGTACAGATTTTGTGACCAAGTGGGTAGAGGAAAAATATTTATATCAAGCAACTAAGAAATCAGTGGTCGAATTTATGTATGAAGATATATTTACCCATTTTGGTGTTCCACGAGAAATTTTTACTGACCAAGGTTCTCAATTCACCTCTAAACTAATGAAGGAACTCACAAATAAATATGGGATAAAACACTGTAAGTATTCCCCTTACCATCTGCAAGCTAATGGGCAAGTGGAATCCACGAATAAAGTTTTAGAAGCTATTTTTACCAAGACAATACATTTACACCATAAAGATTGGGCAAATAGACTTCCAGAGGCTTTATGGGCATATAGGACTATGTGGCGAAACACCACTGGTCATACCCCTTACGAACTGGTATATGGTAAGCAAATTCTTCTTCCCATAGAGTTTCAGATTCATACCTTCCGTATAGCAACAAAATTGGGTTTGAATTTGGATGAGGCACAAAAACAACGGGTTATGCAATTGAATGAATTAGATGAAATCAGACAAGATGCCATTCAACGAACTATTTTAATTCAAAATCAATGAAGTAAATGACACGATAAGTTTATTAAAAAGAATCATTTTCAACCCGGTGACTGGGCTCTATTATTTGATTCAAGGTACAAAAATTTTAAGGGAAAACTTACAACACATTGGTTAGGACCTTATGAAGTCAAGACAATTTTTGACAACAGTTCCATTAAGATTAAGACCATTGATGACTCACAACATTCTTTCATAGTAAATGGACATCGATTGAGAATTTATCAGAAACCTCTATCCAAAGATGATTTCATGTAGGATATATCAAAACAGACAGAAATGGAGTTAGTAAGAGAAGAGTCTTCCTCTTCTCTTGTTACTCCTTGACTCTTTTTCCTTTTTAAATAAAAATATATATATAAAAAATGAATAAAAAATAAAAAATATATATATAAAAAATAAAACAAAAATAAAAGTTATTTTTTTCTCTCATATAGTTTCTTTCTTGTTTGATCTGTTTTTTAGTTTTGCGGGATTGAGGTAGGTACAAAATGGAAGCATCTTTATTTTTTCGCAACAGGTAAGAAGGTAAGATTGTTTATTTTGTGTTTATAATACTGTCATATTGTCTTGCTTTAATCTAATAAATTTTGAGCTTGTTTGCTTCCTTTGTTGCTCATTAAAATATGAGAGGAGCATCTATTGGGTAAGGTTTTATTCCTTTTCTGGACCCAGTAGATTATTACCAGAAAGAAAATCCCCTTGAGTCTTCTTTTAGCCATTTTTTTAGACTCTCAAAATGTGAAAAAGCAACGAGCGATAACTAACTTGGGATCGTAAAATCCACAAGTGATTATTGTTCCACCAAGTCAATTTTCTGCAAATTTTTTTCACTCGAGCTGGATGATGTGGAATACATTAAGTTCCACCTTCCAACAAGTCTCACTCCATCGACATCAACACCTTATCTGGAAATGAGGCTAGAGACTATTTAGTACCCTGGAATCTGCATGCCTTAATGGAAGATCTCCTTGCTAACAACCATGGGAATACATTAATGTCTCTTGGTTGATAGATCTTACAGGTGACTTGACATCAGAATATATATTCATACCTGTTAAGATGTACTATAGGTACCTTGAGGCCCATTGACATCAATGGTGGGTACTCTCGCATTGGTTAACAACATACATTAATGGCTGGTAATCCAATGACTTCTTTTTGTGTTCGACTTCAAAACATTTATTCACACAATAAAGATTTGTACCATGGGTAAAAGCTTTGAATCTATCGCAGATTTGATGATTTTGGTTGACTCCTCTTTGAAATAAAAGGAGGACAGGTTCAGAGTTAGTCAGAGATTTGTTTGCTCCAAAATGGGAACTTTTCCTGCACCTCAGCAGGTTTGGGATACTTGTCTAGTTGTAGTTGGTTTTTTAGTTACAGAGATTGGAGCTCGGTGTTTGGCTAGAGATCACTCTGTTCAAATTGTTCTCCCTGCAGTTATTGTTCATCTTATTTCAACGTTTTTCCAGTTTCTGTTTTGTACCGGTTTTGCACCAGTTTATTTCAGCACTCTTTTGGTACTTGTTTTGTACCAGTTCTGTACCTATCTAGTACTCAGTCAGTTTACTCATGAGAAAGAATAATATCAGTTCCAGCCAGGAAAAACATCATATTAGTTTCAAAAGGATCCAAGGGCACTTTGTTGCAGATAATTTTCCAGCTGTGTAATTCATTAAAATTAAAGGAAAAACGGGGAGAACTTTTATAATGTCTCTATACCAGCATAGCTGGGACAGAGGCATTGTGGTCAGCAGGAGACATCTATGGAAAAGGATACACTCGGGCTATGATCTTCAGCACCTGTTACAAAGCATGAAAACAGTAAGTAATGGATGAGGTATGTGTTTCTTTCGTTAATCATTCAAATTATTAATACATTTAAATTTATTAAAATAATGATCGATTGTCACCCTTCCATAACGAGATTTGGCCTTTGAAAAAATGATTGCGCGTGCCCTTCCCCGATAATGATGCCTGCGGATGTTTTACCTCTATTTAATACATTGTTTAACCTTATCACGCATAATGTTTCTGCCCTTATCCATTCTCAATCCGACCTGCATAATTCGCTATCTTACCTTCACCTCTGTACCCATAAACATGGTAGCTAGTCGGCATGAACCAGATAGTCTGGCCGAGATTGCTTCCTCGACGGATTTTTGAGATACCAAGAACATTTTTGAAGCTGCAGGATGGATACCCTTTCTGGAGAAATTTGATGGATATGGTACGGAGATTACTCTGCAATTTGCTAAAACCTTCGATGGACATCGCACTATTATCAAAGGCCTCGAATTGGTAATTACAGAGAGTCTTATCAGTCAGGCAGTGGGTCTGCCACGCACAGGGGAAAGATGGTGTAAAGGAAAACTAGTTGCGAAGGATATTTTTAATCAGCTGTTGATTCCTGAATTCAATGATGCTTATTGGTCAAGAGGCATTCCTAAAACATGGTTGTCGGGCTTATGGGGTAAGGTTTTGTATATTTTTCAAAAAATTGTCACATGTGAAGGACATTTTGATACTTTATATATATATCATGCTAAGTTGTTACTCCATCTGGAAGGAACTGCCCCTATGAACATTCCGTATTATCTGCTCCAAACCCTGGGGAAAATGGCGAACCAGATTCAGAAAAGTACAACTAATCCTAAGGGTAGTTTGTCTCACCATGGGTTAATTAAAATTCTTGTTTCATTTGCATTGGAAGCCAAATATTTAACCTGGGAAGGGTGTCTTCAAGGGAATTTTAAACCTGGTAAATCTAAGAAGTCAAGGTCAAAGATGAAAGTCAGTAAGGCTACAATTTTATCTAATAGACGGACTCGACTTCAATCTGCCTCCAAATTACCCGAATCCCCTGCATCTGTTACTTCCGAAAGACAAAGAATGAAGAAAAAGAATGACATTACTGAACCAAAAACACCCTCTAAAAATAAAAAGTGGCCGAGATTGCTATTATCCCCTGATACCTCTGAAGCTCCAGTACCCGATAATGAAAATACAAAGGAAAAATAAAACAAGTATATGGAGAAGCCAAATCTAGGTAAAGAAAAGATGGAGTATATTGAATCAGAAGCAGTTACAGATGAACTGAGATTGAATGAAGACCTCGACTCTGACAGAGTCGAGGACTTCATTGTTAAACCAAGAATTAAAGAGAAGTATTTCGCTAACCCTTCTCATTCAAATCCTATGACCAGAAGTAGAATTGCTAACCTAGAGGAAGCTCCTACAGTAGGAATAGATTTCCATCCAAGTCCAACTTGGAGCATGTCACGATTATTAAAATAAGTTCACAGATGGGCATAAGGCGTTGAAGACTTTGGGAAAATTCCTGAGGAGGAATATATTGTTCCAGAACAGGATTTTCAGGACCTCGTTGGTAACTCTACAACTGATGTTCTTGACTTTCAACATACTGTAGCTAGTGAAGACCTTGTTAACTCTGTTTCGAATGTTGTTCAAGGTTCTATTGAAAATTAAGTTGAAGATTGTAAGAAAACAGAGGAAGCCCCTGAGGTACATGAATCAATGTCTACACCAATGAAAGAGAATGTTGATGGAAATTCAGAAGGTTTTTCTCCTGCAGATGTTGATTCTCAAAGTGAAAAATAATGTATTTCCCTTGGCAGATTGATAAGAAGAAATGTGTGCCTAATGGAGAAACTTCAAGAATATGAAGTTCTTAATAGGCATATAGAAAGAGAAAATGAGTTGAGAATAATTCAGAACACCCATCTGAGAGCTAAGGTATAACGGCTAAAAGGAAGGCAAACAGAGTTTCTTAAGAAGTTGCAGAAGATTGAGAAGATTGCTCATCAAAGACAAGCACAGATCATAAGATTTAAAAAACAAATTAGAAAGTTGAAGATACAAAGAGTTCCTAGTTTCCAAGTTCTCATTAATTCCCCGATTCCTAGTCTTGTTGCATGAGGACATGCAAGTACTTCAGCCTGGGGGAAATGTTGGGCCATGAATATGACCTCTATTTTTGCATATCTTTGACTTGTTTTTCGCCTGTTCTGCACCAGTTACCAGCATCTTATATCTCCTTTTGACAAACACCTATCTATTTTGCTACATTTCTAGCCTATATCCTTTTTCCCTACCTAACCATGTTTCTAAGGTAAAGAGATCATCTTTTAATACATTTTGCAAATGTTTTAATCTTTTGAATGTTAATTAAAAGAATGCATACTATAATTAATGGACTAATGCAATATTGGGATGCAGCTCTTTTGACTACGCCATTGCAGATCATCATATGTTGACGTAGCCTCCATTTTTGTTCGTGAAGCCTCATAAAGTTTGATGCCACTTCAACATACAAGCTGGACTCCTATCCAAAGAAGAACGTATGTAAAGACACATTTACTGGAAGTTGTGATTTGAGGCGAATCTCATGACACTTCGTGTCATGAGATCACTCATTTAAGTTTGTTATGTAATTAATACTCTACATGGCTTCCCCATTTTTAGCGTTGGTAGTTAGCTTAGATGGAGGATCGTTGATTCCAAAAACGAGAGTTAAAACATTATAAAATGATGGGTCTGCCCCGGTATGATGGCAACGATTGATTGTGAAAAACTTCGACTGATATTTTTGATAAATAGAATGATGCTAGTTTTCTCTCTGAATTGATGTCTGGTTAAAGATTGAACACATGGATTAATCGGTTTGCAATCGTTGTTGAATGGATATGGTAGCGTAGATCGTTCTTTTCTGAAACGTTAACAGGGATCTCTGTCTCTGTGGGAGGGCCCACCACCAGAGGTAGATGATCTCTTCATTTTATAGTAGATATACAAAGTAGATGTTGATCGTTGTTTCTATAGAAATAATAATTGTAGAAATTATTCAATGTTTTTATATGCAATGGTTAGATTGAATTCAATTATAATTTAAATCATATGGCATTATAATTCTGTAGAGTGTTCTCTGTGCATAGAGCCTAGATAATTGGTATATAGATTTGAATAACCATGTTTTGTGCTTTATAGATTGAATCATAGGATAGGAATAGTGAATGGTAGAATTAAATAGGTTTTAAATTAATTCACAAGGCTTGGATCATTTGAATTCTTGTTAATATAGATAAATTCACACATGGTAATGAATTTCATTAGTAGCTTGTAAGTTTGTAGTCTGACTAGTTTTTATCATTTACCTTTACACAGGTCGGTTGAAGGAAATTGTAGAGTTAGTGATTTAGATTGAATTTATAATTAATGGATTAGATTTAAGAGTTAGTTGTGATTTTGTAGATTAAATTTATCTTATAGTATTTCCCTTCCATAGGAAATAGATTTACAACTAGAATAGAGTTATTGTTAGTGTTCCGTACCCATTTTGCACTAGTCACTTTGTTCAACACTGTTATGATTACTTCGGTTCATTAGAAGTTTAATTTTTTCTTTGTAAACAGTGAATTTTAAATCTTTATTCTTAGATCTAGGTTCATAGAGTATTTCTCCACTAGCACCCACAACACTATAGATATAAGAAGAATTTAGTGATTAAGACATTTCTTTCTGCATTTCTGATAGATGAATTGTGAAGTAATGGATGATAGAATAGGAATTCTGATTCAAAGTTAAATTTAGATGATTCAAAGGATAGCTTAGAGTTATGTTTGGTATTTAAATTTCTCTAGTTTGACATAGGTTAAATGGTTTGCTTCGCATTAGCTGAAGACAGTAGATGGTTAAAATAGAATAGATAAAATTAATGTTTAAATATCCTTTCCTACATTTTGAAAGTAGAGAGTTTTATAGATAGAGTAATTTGGCTTCTTTTGAATAGTTTTTTAGAAGATTCTTACCCGCACATATAGTGTAGCAGCTCTAAGATTACCAACCCTAGTTTGACATTTTAATGTTTTCAGGTCATTAGAAAAGTGATATAATTTGCCTGACAGTGATATCTGGAACTGTCTGCATCTTTCTAACATTAGCCTTAAGACTTCTACATGGTCTTTCAACAAACTGTAGACTGTCCAATCATCCAGGTATACTTCGAGAAACTGGTGGATGAATTTTGTAAACGCTGCAATGACTACTCTAGAAAATATTGTTGGTGCATTATTAAGTCCGAACGACATGACTATGTATTTGTAAGATCCCCATTCTGTCGCAAACATAGTCTTGTATCTATCTTTTTGGGCTATCTTGATATGATGGTAGCCTGAGAATCCATCAGTAAATGAGTAAGCTTCATGTCCTCCTACATTCTCTAACACTTCTTCCATGAACGATGTAGGGAATGGGTCATGTAGGCATGCATCATTCAACTTCCTCAAGTTGACTCATATCCTTATCCCTTCTTGTTTATTGTCCTAAACTACCATCGGGCTTATCCATTCTAATTCTTCAATTGGTTCTATGATGCCGGCTTCGAGCATCATGTTGATCTTAACTTTGAATTTCTGCTTATATATTGGGTTCAATCTGTACGGTCATTGCCTGATCGGTCTTGCTTCCGGTCTGAGTGGTATCTTCATTTATCCTAGCTCTTTGACTATGCCCTTCATCTCTGTAAATGTTGTGGGAAACAAGTCATTGTACTCGCGCAGTAACTATGTTATGCTTTCCACTTTTTACTCATCCCAGTAGTCTCCAATGCTTGCCATTTTGGGCTGCTCAGCTATCCCAATATTGACTTTCTTTACTTTGATCGATGCAGAAATAACTTCTGATTCTATAGGTGGACCTTCCACTTCTCTTTCTCCTTGTGTTTCTTCAATCTGAATATCGCGCGGGTCGTCTTCATCCAGTGCTTCCTCTTGTACATGGTAACATGACAAAAGTTCTTTAACTATTTGCTTGTTCCATTGTTGTTCTTCTGTGATCATTTCAACTTCTGGCTCTTTGATGAATATCATTGCTCTTATCTATTTCAGCGATGCATCTATGTTGGGGTTCTCATGCTCGAATGAGAAAGTGACTGTAAAATTATGTTGCAATGTCATCGAGGTCATAGTTCCTTTGCGTAATTCTTGGTCTGTATACCAATTTGTTGGTATGCCCTCTAGGTTGTGTATGAAGTGATGAGGCCATTCCTCTGGGGGTGTCAATTTCCACAACGTTCTGCACTTCCCCAAGTGTTATGCTGGTGCCTCTTGTCCATCATAATTCTGTTATTTGTTGTTTTTCTCTTCTGCACCGAGCCTTATGCAGAGTAACCGCTTACATTGGTACCAGTCTGTGATGGTTACTTTGTGTGCGCCCCACCATCTTGTAGGTGTGGCCTTGAGTGCTAGATCAAGTGCTAACAGTCTCTGGTTATCTAAGACTTCATCTTCATACTGTGCTAAGAATGTTTCCAAATCGTTTACTCAGTGGAAACGATTCTTACTGCGCGGTCTATTCTTTCACATCTCCTTGTGGACACTTTGTGTAGCCTTTGTTTCCAGTTCTCTAAGCTGATATCCGAATCTGTTTCACAAGAAGTGATGCTCCGCCAACTGAGTATCCCGTCTATAGTTGGGTTTACGTAATTCTCATCACGCACAACTATTCTATACAACTAGCCGATTTCCTCTAGGTCCAAACAAGTAGGTTCTACAAACCTCTCCCCTTCTGATGGGTCCAATGGCGCGATGACCCTGTATTCTCCTGACTCAAATGTCATTTTTCTGGTCTTTGAGTTGATTATGTCCTGGTTTTCAAATGCCCAATCTAGACCAAGCAACGCTAGGTAAGGTGTTGTGTCGTCCACTATTTCAATGGCTTCAAAATCTGCTTTAGTGCACACTCCATCTAGGTCTATTGTCACTCCTTTCAGTCTACCTATCGGTAGAACTCTATGTTGGTTTTCTAGTTTCAATTAAACAAGTGAATATCCTAGTGTGGGACCTCCCATGCATTTCCATGTCTTCTTTGGTAGTACATTAACTTCAGATCCTAGGTCTAGTATAATGTCTCCCATATTGAAATATCCAATGTTGGCATTCAGTCTAAATTCCCTACTGGTTCTTCTCCTTGTATGTAGGTGATTGACAATTTTTGGTTCTAGTTTTTCTTTCGTCCCTATGTTATATTTTTCTAATATGTTTTGCAATATTTTCATAGATGATAGATCATTTAATAATTTTACACAAGATTGCTAAAAGCCTTTGATTGTACTTACTTGGCCCATGGAATGTATTTTGCTGGTATGATCCAATAGCGGAGGCATTTTGTATTCGGGTGCTTCCTTGATTTCCCGCGCAATTGAAGTCAACGCTATGTCTTCCTTCTGAAACTCTTGTATGGCTTTTGTAAATATTGACTTCTCATTCTGTGCGTCGAATTGTATCCTTGGTTTAGCGTTCTTCTTTACCCACTGGTTTTGTGTTGGTTCTTGTCGAACAACGTTGGCGCCTATTTTAGCTCCTCCACAAGTAATTATATTGATGTTATGTCCTTTATCCCTTGGTTCGGCTGAAATCCATTGAACATTCTGGATGTTCTGGTTCCTCTTTTCCTGGATCTTTACTAGTAGTGTTGGATATTCCTTTGAATCATGGTACGATGCATGATAGTACATACAAGTGGCTGGTGGAAGTGGAATATCCCTTGCGTAATGTCCCGTTTGTTGACAATTGTGGCATACCACTATTCCTTTACCTCATCTGAAACCTCCTCGGGCTCATCCTCCCCCTCTGCAGCTTGCTCGATCTCCTCTTGGCACATTATACCGAGGCGCCTGATTATACTACGCGGTATTGTACTGAGATTGTGCCATGTTGTATTGTGGTTGCGCGTTATTATATGGTTGTTGCGTAGTAATATACTGTTGCTACACAATGTTGTATGGAGCTAGACCTTGATTAACCTGTGGAGCGGCTTTCCCAATCATCTTTTTTGCTTGCACTCTATATGCGTCGGATGTCATTTCTCGCATCAACTCCATAGTTCTACAATCTTTGTCATCGTGGCCCACTTGCAAAAGGTGCAATATGAGCGCTTCGGGGCTGTCTGGTATTTCTGCATCATCATGTAGTGATAAGGGTCGTGACCCGGTTTCTTGCAGATTTCGCACCATAGTCCTCCTGTTGGTAGCAGATTTGGCATTCCTACTACCATATATTGCGCGAATGTTGGGCATTCATTCTTTTGGTGTCTTTCCATCCTGCATGTGCTACACCAAACGACTTCTCATTTATCCTTTTTCTTATTCTGGTTCAGTTTAAATGTTAATTTCTTCAAGTCCTCCTTTAGTTCTTCGATAGCTGGGTCCATCTGTTGATACTGATTTTCTTCCAGCTGTAAGGCTGCCTGCAGAGCTTCTGCCTGTGTTAGGAACTTCTCTTGTTGCAAAGGGTATTTTAAGTGTGGTAACAATGAATTGACAAATAAGTGTCTATGTTGCATCTCGGTCATGAGATAATTTAACTTTCCCTTCAGTTGCTTGAATCGCTGATCAATCTCCCATACAAATTCTCCTAGTTTCTGTCTTATTTCAATCATCTCATTCATGTATTGATCCTCTAAGCTCGACTTCTGGAACTCATTTATCAGTAACTTCTTAATGTCTTCCAGTGTCCCTGTCGTCCTAGGGGCACTGTTTGCATCTAAACTCATGTACCAGTCTAGTGCGTGGTCTCTTAGTGTAATATCTAGCTGCACAAGTTTGGTATCTTCATCAGTGATTTGTTTTTCTTCCCAGATCTTTGCACAAATGAACAAATGTTTCTCAGGGTCTTCTGCTACTTCTCCTTGAAATTTGGGAAACCTGATGGTGGGATCGTGTTCTACCATTCTGAATGCTTAACTACTACCTCCGCGTGGTGTAGATACTTGACTAGTGCTACCTGAATTGGCTCCTCTAGTTGTTGTTCCTTGTGTATATGTACTTCCTGATGTTTCACTTCTTTTGAACTTCGGTTGCCTAAACGATGGTGTTATATTTGGTGTGCTAGTCACACATGGGTTTATGGGTTCCACACTGACATTAATATGGATAGGATTGTTGCCTTCTCTTCCCACTCTTGGACCTCTCGTCTTCCTCTCATATGTTGTGCACAAGATTTCCTCAATCTTCTCCACAGCTTGGAGATCCTCTACCTCTTCCTCATCACTCACCAAGCCTTCCCTCATAGATACGACTCTCTTCTTGTTGTTCACCTTGTATTGGTAGGGTACTCTGCTACGTGTCTTTCAAGATATCTCCATGATCTGCTTGATCTGGTCGTCATCCATCATGATTGGGTCCAAGGGTTCCTCCTTCTTTCCCTTATCCATTCCTCCTTTCATTTCTCCTCTTTTTGTTAGTGCTTCCCCCCTTCCCCCAAGCACACAGGGAAGTTTAGGTATTTGACATCATTGTCATTACACCTTTGTTATATAGAAATATCTTAATCGAAGTATAGAGTGATTGAATGTACCTTCCTCGAGGTCCTTGTAGGAACTCTTGCTCCACTACACTATATGACTTCATTGTGTCTACTGCAAACTCTGTGATAAAACCTACCACAATACTATCAAGCCAAAAGTATACTGCACGGGTGAATTTGTTGTTCACCTACTGAAGTTGCTCAATCTGTATTGGGCTCCACTCTATCTGTCGAATCGAGTTCGTTGTGTGGTTATCCTTCAACCTTAGTATGCACTCCTATAATAGATGTGGAAAATCACAGAAAAAGACTTCATGTAAATTAGTAAACACGTATTTCTCAAGGTATTTGCGGGGTGTTAGTATAGGTTTTCTATTGTCTTTTTGTGAAAACTCTAGCTCCTTAGTTCTTAGCCAAGTTTCGATCTCTTCTTTTGTGTGATTCCACGACCTCAACATTCCCTCCTAATGGCTCATTGGTCTCTTCCCTAACCTTTTCTTGATTCGCTCCCGAGAGATCTTCGAGTTATCTCCTCTACTCAATCCTCTCTTGTTCCTACCAACAACAACATAACCATTTGTTGGTTACTTCTCTCCTATACTGTCTGAGTTTATTGACCCAGGGTTCATGTCTATTCAGGTTTCCAACAAATCCTCTAAAACTATCGGCCCTCCTGGTAAACTAGAAGGCAACACAACACACAAAATGCATTGCGCAGTCTCACCCGAGATAGCTTTAATGGGTGGTTGTAATACTCAGGTGTTTACAACCTAGGATTGAGTGTGAGATAAGCCAGCTAACTATTGAACCATTATTATGACTAGTCAATGCAACATAATGTTATTCACGACTTATGCAATAAATCCATAGGCTTATTCCCTTAATATTGCAAAAGCACTTAAACAAGCAATATAATAACTCATTCATTCAACATAATTATAACTTTTTCAGACAATAATATATGCAAACCTTCATCACGTAACATAGATGTTACCGTGGTTCACCCCCTCTTGGGGCTATGCCCACAAATATTTGGCTCTCATCTCTTTTATTATATTATGTTCGCATCTACAGTGCCACACGTTTACAACTCTTCTTAGTCGGGTGAGATCTTAGATGAGGCGGACTAGATCACACCAGGCTCCATAGCCTATGATCTAACCCTCAAGATCTACCCTCCCTCGTCCTCTCTAGCTCAACAACTTATACAAAATAAGTCTTACAACAAAACATTACATTTCGCATCAACTATTGCGTAACTACAATAAATTAATAATACTCTGAAGCAAACCGAACAATACAAAAGCCAATCCCCTATGATACCTACGTATCGCTATTTATATGCTTATGGATCCTTAGCCATTTACAATGCATTACCAAAACCCTAAGACTACTATTGTTAGGTCTTGTTGTTCTTCCTTCCAATTGTTTCCTTCCTTGCATGTGAGCATGTTGTGCTCCCTTCCAACTATCTCTTTTCTCATGCATGCTTTCTTTCCCCAAAAATGACTTGCTTTTCCGCTTTGGCCTGCCTCCAACAACAACCGTTTCCATACTTTTATCCAAGTCACTTTAGTAAATTCAAATATGCATTTTGAAAGGTATTATATTTAATTTAAATTATGTCAATTCAAATGGATTTAAATTTAAATGTTTTAAATTGAAATAAATTTTAATTAAATAGTTTTACATTGAAACAATTTCTTATTTTGTTAAATGAGGTTTTTGCATATGGGAGTGGAAAATGCTAATCGATAACCTTGTCGAAGGAGGTCTTGACGCTTCCTAATGTGATTTCAATGACTCATAAGTTACTCATACAACGTCAGATTGGGGTGCCATTTTTTACGATGTGGATAGCGTGGAGAAATATTTTTAGCAAGACAACTAGATATTCCATTCAAGTATTCTATTGGTGTCACGACTGACGAGCTAGTCTGGGCTAGAAATCCTTGGTGATCATTTTGTAACTTTTGGGCCTTAGAATTCGATTCCATCAGTTGTGTTGGAATTAGAATGGAGAAGATAATACAATTAGCCTATTTTGGGGATGAAAATCCACTCTGACAGATGCCGAAAAATTACACTCAAAGGTGTTTTTTAATAAAAGTTCGGATCTTGGTTTTTATGCTGCTTCGCGCAAATTAGATTCGGTCAATTGTTGTACCATCTACGCTTTACAGGCTCCTAGTTCACCCATTGAAACTGAGGTGATGTGTCAATAGCACAAATTTATAAATACACCAAAACAACCAATTGATGTCCAATGCGCTTAGTATTGTCTAGGAGTTGAAAGGACCAAATTTATTCCAAAGTGTGTTTTAGATCCAACGCAAGATCAACAGGTGTTGTGGTTAATCCATATATCTTTAGACAATTATTTCACAATCCAAATTTAGTCATAAAATCGAGAAACACAAACCAAACAATCCAGTATGATGTGCGTGATGAAATTTATTGGTGACAAGGCAAACTAAATTTCGACTGCAATATGAAGTGGACTGGGCGAGATAATAAAACAATGACCAACTATATAAATAGGCATGGAGAGATTAGTCATTGGGAATGTAAGGAGATTGACTATTGAGCTGAGAAAAAAGGATCCAAGCTGGGAGGAGGATGGAATAGGCCTTAGAACGAAGGTGGGCCAAGTTGACCTAGTCAATGTTGGAGAGAGTGAGAAGATCCTCATCGACGTGCTTGGTGATGATGAAGGGTCATCATCCTTTCACTAACTCATTGGTGACAACAGAGGGAAACTTGTCAATAGGTAGCGCGTCGACGAAGAAGAGGTGAACATCATCGATATGTAGTGCAACGAAGTGAAAGGGATGGGCATTGTCGATATGTGGTGTATCGAAGAAATTGAAAGGGAGTTAGGAAATGAAGAGCATATGCGTGGCGAGGATACTCATGTGAACATTATTGATGTGTCGAAATTGATCATGTGAACTTAGCTAGTGATAAAGATGTGCATCCGTGAAGTTTAGTGGAGGCGCACTGGTGCATCAACCAAGTTCGAAGGGAGTTGGATTATGTATTGGAGAAGAATTTGTAGGCATGCCAATGTGGAGGTGGAAGAAAGGATGCATACACCAGTATGCTATGTTTTATCATAGGAAGAGGGAACTCACTAAAGTGTAGATTTTCAAGCAGAAGTGATCGGGAGAGAACCTATAAATTATAAGGTGAGGAGAGTGGGAGGAAAACTTGTGCTTAGCCATTCACATGAGAGAGAGTGTGAGGGTTCTGGTAGGAATATTTGGAGGGGGCCAAATTTATTATCTTGGAGAGATGCTAAGACAAGATCAGGAGGTTGTTGTGCATGCACAACATAGTGACTCTTACCCACTAGCAGATCAACCTCAAATCGACCTGAATCGACTAGTGCATGAGGAAGAAATGGAAGAATAAGATCATATTGTCTATCCCCAGCCAGGTATCTAATGTGTTTCAGGACTTTATGTATCTTAGGAATTTCATTTTTTCATATTTACACCTTCAAATTTTGGAATGTAATAAAACTAGTAAATCCCAAGTAGATACAGGGATAGATAGGAAAGTAGTAGGATTGCTATTGATAATGGCCATGCCTCTGTGATTTTACACTCTTTTTTGCACTTTTTTGCATGCTTCGTGTCACATACCCACTACCTAAATCAAATTTTTCTGGTCTTCTTCTGGACCAAAACCCCTAAATATCCATGGAGGCCCAGCGTAATTTGGCTCTTTCTCTCTCCTTCTCCGTTCCCATGTGATTGTGGGTCATGATCATGGTTCAATTTGGACGCAGTGCCTATTTGTATTTCGCGCCTTGGCACTATAGTAATGTCTAATAGTTCGACTCTGCCACTTCGGAACCCCGACAGGGCTAGCAACCGTCCAATGGGGGCGACTCCCTACAGGGCCAGCGAATGGCCAATACGAACACATCCCAATAGGGGTAGAGAACCGCCAATGAGAACAGGCCCCTTCGCGCAGTTAAGTGGAATACATGTGGCAGAAAGGGAAACTCGACACGGTAGTTGACATGACAGGAGGGGGGCCCCACTTCACACGCCACACTATTCTGGACCCCCCTCCCCATTAAAGGCAGAATGGCAAGGGGGGTCCGGA
>JZKD02S1934189.1:288061-357194 GCA_000966675.3 Picea glauca
TGGTTGACCATTTCTGCAACTCCGAGTATAGTGGATTCATGTCACTATTTTGTGTTGTCGCTAAAGTGATGTATGCACCAAAAATATTGATCAAGTGGTACAATGGACAGTGAGACAAGAAGTGAGACAAGACAAAAAGAACCCCTTTCACGTCTTCGTGACAAGGAGATTTTGTTAAAAAAGAAGCGAAGGAACTATTGCACTCATTGCAAGATGAGTGGCCATTGGATTGGAAAATGCTGGAAAGTTCATCCTCATCTTTGCTCAAAACGTGACAAGAGAGTCGTACAAACCGTGCAAAGAAGAAGACAACATATGAAGGAGTTAGTCCAGTGACAATAATCCCAGCAGCAGTTCTTCAAAAAGATCAACTATCCAAGGAGCATTCGTTTGGATGGATTAGTAAACACTAGTTATCATTTCTGTAAAAGGGAATTACTTTGCATTAGTTGGACTCCGTATGAAAAGGGGTCAGTAGAAGTCTAATTCTGACACTGCCATGGAGCTTCCCAATCGGTCACTATGCATAGAGCTCAACGAATTTATTTTTTTTCATTGCACCAGTTTCAAGTCAGATTGTGCAGATCTATATGCACCATTATGTGGTTAAAGTGCATTTGTTGAGGGTTTAATGTTGAGAATGACATGTTGTTGATATGGAGAATACAACCGTCCATATGGATCAATTGGAGAATACAAAGAGCAAATGGTTAAGAGGAGATTGGAGAGTGCTCAAAGTCCACTGAAGCAAGAGCCACTTCAAAAACCATTTCTATACCATTGGATTCCAAGAGAGGAGTCAAATCATCTAGTCCTAGTCCTCGTCAGATCTACAACGAGGATAAGCCTGGAAGGTATAAGGATCATGTTCAGTCAAATTATTTATTTGATCTTAAGAAGCATGATACTTGCAATATGCATTCTTGCACTCGATATTCTAACCGTGGTGTAGCAAAAAATAACAATAATAAAACTTGGGTAAAGAAGATGAGCATGCCAACCAGAAGTGAGACAAGACAGAAAGAACCCCTTTCACGTCTTCGTGACAAGGAGATTTTGTTAAAAAAGAAGCGAAGGAACTATTGCACTCATTGCAAGATGAGTGGCCATTGGATTGGAAAATGCTGGAAAGTTCATCCTCAGCTTTGTTCAAAACGTGACAAGAGAATCGTACAAACCGTGAAAAGAAGAAGACAACATATGAAGGAGTTAGTCCAGTGACAATAATCCCAGCAGCAGTTCTTCAAAAAGATCAACTATCCAAGGAGCATTCGTTTGAATGGATTAGTAAACACTAGTTTCATTTCTGTAAAAGGGAAGTACTTTGCATTAGTTGGACTCCGTATGAAAAGGGGTCAGTAGAAGTCTAATTCTGACACTGCCATGGAGCTTCCCAATCGGTCACTATGCATAGAGCTCAACGAATTTATTTATTTTCGTTGCACCAGTTTCAAGTCAAATTGTGCATATCTATATGCACTATTATGTGGTTAAAGTGCGTTTGTTGAGGGTTTAATGTTGAGAATGACATGTTGTTGATCTGGATAATACAACCGTCCATATGGATCAATTCAGTTGCATTGGCTCTCGATCATTTCTGAAGAGGAGCGCCATTGAATCTTCTCATCTTGTGACATCCACACAAAAAAACGTGGATGATTATGTAAAGGAGAGTCGAAGGTATAATATGTTCTGAGGAGTGTTAAAAGTGTTAAGGTCAATAAACACCCAGATGATGCTCTCAACATTTTTACTGAAAGGAATGCATCCTGGACATTTTTTTCCTGCAATGGAGCAACAAACAACAACCATTGTTGGCCTATGCATATTCGCTTTGTAGGAAGCGATATAATGATTCGTGGAGTTCATTGCCGACAAATTTTTTCTCATGTATACATCATTGAAAGAGAAGCGATTATGTCCCTCTCAGTTATCCATGTCATTGTCTCTGCTAATCTTTGTTGTTGCAGAATGTATGATCATAAACTCTTGGCAAGTAAGGTACTCCAAATATTGAAGTATAGGTCATCAACTACAGATTGCAAATTTATGCAGATGTGAGCTTCGACATTTCAACTCCGAAGAACAGAGGTGAAGGAGACATCGGTGTGCCTTTTTCCAGACATTTGCTTTGCAGCAGTTGTAGGTGTTGGCTTTACATTATGATTCTGAAGTACGTGGGAGAATGATTCTTGAAGGAATGTGCCTTTTGACATTTGCATAGAGATACAGTTGATACTTTTGGAGACCAAAATGTTCTTTGTGGGGAGGCGTGATCTGGAAGGATATCCACACATGAGAAGGACTTCTACTTTGTTCGTCATGTCAAGTTGAAATTGGTGACAAAGTGGTGAAAGGGTGAATTTATGCCTTTATGAGTTTTATTTTCTCATCCATTTTATTAATGCTTTGTGAGGAAAAGGTCTCATGCATTCTTATGCTTTTATGAGGTGCTCATGCATTTAATTATGCTTTCTGAGCTTTTGGAAAAAATTATACATTATTATTCACTTTTAATGTAAAATGATTAATACTTGTTAGGAAATTAAACTCATGTATTTTTCATTAAAATTGTAAATTGGAAATTGGTTTTTATGTGAGAAACCACCTCACACCAATCTGCCATTATTCTCAATTATAGGTTGAGAGAATCAAGGGCATGGATAGAGAGTCTTTGGGTGGTTTTGAGACTTTTCCCATTATGTGTTTGAAGATAGTTCGAGATCCTACATTCATGGATCTTGTCTTTCCTCTTTTGTAATTAGATCCTATTATTGTGGATCTAGGGGCAAAACTATATAATGCCTTATGTGAGACCTATGTAGATGGGGGAGTAATGAGGAATGAACGAGTGGAGTTAGAGAGCCATAGTGCTACTACTCCTAAGAATTGAGAGACTTATCCATGTAAGGARTTATCCTTCTTGATGTATGGAGAGATATRAGTGTGAGTAGTCTTMTTGAATCCTCATTGAAGGARAARTCATCTCTTATGTAATCACTTATGAGAAGGTCCCAAAMTATTTTGAAGAAGGAATGAAAGYRATTYGTATTCCAATTSAAGCGGGTYARGAGAYGTATCCCAGGAGGGGTGAACTMYGTTACCAACATTAGTTGTCTCTCTCTTGTMTTTTCATGTGCTTTATTCCATTMGAGTTCATGTATGTTATRTATTATTGTTTAAAAACATGGTTATTAATGCACTCRTAYGMCCTTTAATCCTTATGCAAATAATTCGTCARAAAACGATTCTCGATTGAAAAMTTGTGTAGAGTAAGTACTCGCTCGTTTTYAGATCATGCTTATATGCAGGATTTAGAACCAAGGTGTTTTCCATTGCATTTATTTAGTATTTTATATGAATTATGGTTAAATATTAGAGAAATTACATATCTTGCATTTATCTTTGAAAGATGGTTGAGTTTGTTGATTGTTGCAGAAATAGTTGTCGCTTGTCGCTACTCGTGCTATAAGATAAGATCCACTATGTGGGTACTTGAGATTTAGTGTATGAGGCTTTATTGAGTCGAAATATGCTTATATTCAAAATATCTCAACAACCTAGATCGTACTTTTTGAAAAAAATTACGATTTGTTGTTACTCATGTTTGTTGTTACTCATGTAGTAACAACATCGCTGAAACTCCATGTACATATTTGCAAATCCACGAAAATCCATCTTCAACCATCAAGATCTGCCATGGATTTTGATTCAAGTGGCGTGAATCTTGATCCAAACTGATTTGCAGGCCTGACATTCGATATATTGGGCATGCATGGCGTGAAAACTCCAAATTTTTTCACATTTTGGCCTACACCATGAAAATGGACTTGTTCCACCAAGTGGGTATATCTTCCCTTTGGTATGAGGTGAGTACATGCAATATGCATTTGATACACCTCGCGGAGGCCGTTAAGGAGAGCATTAGAAAATCATGCATGGTGGGATTCTATTTATGTAGGTGTGGGTGATGCCATTTCCATCGACCCAAGAGGCATGAGCTACAACTTGAAGTCCATAAGTTTGGAGGCAATTTTTACCACCTTAAGAACCCTAAAATTTGTGTCTTACACTCCAACAACATTGGTGACACAAAGATTATGCAGTCGTTGGCACCCGATGGTCGAATCAAATCTGACAATCTTAATATGCACAAACCAATACCATCCGAGAAAAACATGAAGCCTTGTGATGTATGGGTTTCTTCTTTTTTTGTTACAATGTGTAATTATATGCAATTTCTTGTGGTGTTTTAGCGGCTGGTGTAAGTTATTGAGGCTGAGTTTGTTGGAAATTATTGTTTCCTTTCTATTGTGGTCATCATTTGCAGACAAATATATCATTCTTGTTGTCAGAAATGCCAACACATGTTTTTATTGGTGGTATTAAGATTCATGATGCTCATGGATATCGTCTTGACCAAGGAAACTGCCTCTAGCGAAATTGCAGAGAGGTATTGTGAAAAAAATGCGATATGAAGGAAGGTTATGGGCACTCTTTCCAACAAGAAAATCACAGTCAACTAATTTCCAATGGGTGACGCCCATGTTACTTGCTTGGAGTCAAAACAAATTTCATTTTTGGTTATACAGATCACTAAAGCACCAAAGTTAGGATTTGAACCACTCACAGTCTAAGTTTTTACGTGTAAAGGGAGATCTATTTATGGTCAAAATTCATTGTCAATCCGAGTGAGTGGTTACAATGGATTATCGTATGGTATTTTGAGCTTTTTCATATAATTTCCATACATTTGATTATGTTTTGCACCAAAAAGTGGATTAAAACTTGGGATAAGTTTTATTGGGACAACACCACTTCCAATTGAATACTATAGAGTCTACCATTCATGCAAAACTATTGTACTTTTGAGAATGTTGCCATGATTTGTAGTGGGGTTTGTGAGTTTACCTTCTAGTACATATTTTGGCCATGATGCACATTTTTGTAATGGGTACATAGAACCATAGAAGTTTCCCATTGGTGCATATCTCCGTATCAGATTTGGCATAAGAATTGCCTTGAAATTTGACATAAAAGCATTGTAATGACCTTGAAAACCATAGAGTTGCTCGACTATGCGACATTTCTGACAGATTAAAAAGGCCTTGTAATTTCATGTATAATGATTGTGAAGCATTATAATGGATTTTTAGCCACTCTTGAGTGAGGAGAGTGAGAGGCGTTATTTTTTCACCTTAAGCCTTAATTGGCTTCATTGTAAACATCATATAAACAATTGATTGAGGCGATTTTCCTAAGCCATTTTAATGATTCATTGTAAAATTGACCAACGAGTATGATCATAAACTCTTGGCAAGTAAGGTACTCCAAATATTGAAGTACGAGTCATCAACTACAGATTGCAAATTTATGCAAATGTGGGCTTCGACATTTCAACTCCGAAGAACAGAGGTGAAGGAGACATGGGTGTGCCTTTTTCTAGACATTTGCTTTGCGGCAGTTGTAGGTGTTGGCTTTACATTCTAATTCTGAAGTACGTGGGAGAAGGAGTCTTGAAGGGATGTGCCTTTTGACATTTTCATAGAGATACGGTTGATACTTTTGGAGACCAAAATGTTCTTTGTGGGGAGGCGTGATCTGGAAGGATATCCACACATGAGAAGGACTTCTACTTTGTTCGTCATGTCAAGTTGAAATTGGTGACAAAGTGGTGAAAGGGTGAATTTATGCCTTCATGAGTTTTATTTTCTCATGCATTTTATTAATGCTTTGTGAGGAAAAGGTCTCATGCATTCTTATGCTTTTATGAGGTGCTCATGCATTTAATTATGCTTTATGAGCTTTTGGAAAAATTTATACATTATTATTCACGTTTAATGTAAAATGATTAATACTCGTGAGGAAATTAAACTCATGTATTTTTCATTAAAATTGTAAATTGTAAATTGGTTTTTATGTGAGAAACCACCTCACACCAATTTGTCATTATTCTCAATTATAGGTTGAGAGAATCAAGGGCATGGATGGAGAGTCTTTTGGTGGTTTTGAGACTTTTCTCATTATGTGTTCAAAGATAGTTTGAGATCCTACATTCATGGATCTTGTCTTTCCTCTTTTGTAATTAGATCCTATTATTGTGGATCTAGGAAATAATGCTCTTTCTTAAGAGAGAGTGAGGCAAAACTATATAATGTCTTATGTGAGACCTATGTAGATGGGGGAGTAATGAGGAATGAATGAGTGGATTTAGAGAGCCATAGTGCTACTACTCCTAAGAATTGAGAGACTTATCCATGTAAGGAATTATCCTTCTTGATGTATGGAGAGATATGAGTGTGGGTAGTCTTCTTGAATCCTCATTGAAGGAGAAGTCATCTCTTATGTAATCACTTATGAGAAGGTCCCAAAATATTTTGAAGAAGGAATGAAAGCGATTCGTATTCCAATTGAAGCAGGTCAGGAGACGTATCCCAAGAGGGGTGAACTCCGTTACCAACATTAGTTGTTTCTCTCTTGTCTTTTCATGTGCTTTATTCCATTCGAGTTCATGTATGTTATGTATTATTGTTTAAAAACATTGTTATTAATGCACTCATACGCCCTTTAATCCTTATGCAAATAATTCGTCAAAAAATGATTCTCGATTGAAAACTTGTGTAGAGTAAGTACTCGCTCGTTTTCAGATCATGCTTATATGCAGGATTTAGAACCAAGGTGTTTTCCATTGCATTTATTTAGTATTTTATATGAATTATGGTTAAATATTAGAGAAATTACATATCTTGCATTTATCTTTGAAAGATGGTTGAGTTTGTTGATTGTTGCAGAAATAGTTGTCGCTTGTCGCTACTCGTGCTATAAGTGAAGTTCCACTATGTGGGTACTTGAGATTTATTGTATGAGGCTTTATTGAGTCGAAATATTCTTATATTCAAAATATCTCAACAACCCAGATCGTACCTTTTGAAAAATTTTACGATTTGTTGTTACTCATGTAGTAACAACATCGTTGAAACTCTGTGTACATATTTGCAAATCCACGAAAATCCATCTTTAGCCATCAAGATCTGCCATGGATTTGGATCATCAATAACCATTTTGGATATTGAAAGACTATTGGAATCATTAATAAGATTAGTTTGATTAATTTTGAAAAGATCTTGGAGTTATTTATTATTTGTTAATTATTAACCAACGATATTGGACTATTCATTAATTGCTAATTGTTAGTTGGAAACTATTTATTATTTAGGAAATTGTTGTAACCACTATAGATTTCTTAAATTCATAAGTGGGTTTATTTAGATATTTGTTATTTATAGTTTCCATTGAATTTATGTATAAAAGAGAGCACTCTCTCCATCGTTCGTGGAGGACTCTTAAATCAACGTTTGAATGGCAATGAAACAATTCATTGAGTTTTTATTTTAATTGTAGTTTTATTTTTTTCGTAGTGTGTGATTTAATTAATTAATTAGATTTATTTTCTTTGCATATTTGTAATAGATCGATTTATTTTGATTGACTTAATTAATTTATGTTGAATGGAATAATATCAACACCGTGTTCTATGGAGGCAGGGTCCACTCAAATAGGACAGAGTGTTGTGTAGCCTAGATGGATTTTTTTATTTCTTGTTGCATCATTTTTTTTTGTACTGGTGGAATCGACAACATGGGCGGTTCTTGTACTCACGTGACACGGGGTCGATTCCCATATGCTACCTCTATAACCTCCAAGTGCGTCCACACAACCCACAAGAATGGGGCATGAGTAAATGGGTGAGAATCGAACTTGAGACCTCCTTTTTACATATTTCCTTCCATTTACATGGTACTTTTCAATTTGTCTACACCCCTATGGGATTCTGGTTGCGTAATTTAATAAAGTATTTAGATAGGATTTATTTTATTTAATTCCATAATTAGTTATTTAATTCAATTTGTTCATGCAATTAGATTACTCATGCGAGGTTGTGTTTATATATATTTATGTAATTAAGTATTCATGTCATATTTCATTTGTTTATTTGTTTCTAATAAATGCATTTATGACTGGGTTGCATTCTTTTGTGTCGTTGAATAACTATGCTTAACACAATGACTATATTCATTGGTATGGGTAATGACATGGATCATCTTGGCAAGGATTAAGCTCTGATTTTGAGGGTTTAGTTGGTTTGTTTTCCAAGAAGTAGTTAATCAATTTTATTTCAGCATGTGTAATTTATTTTCAGCAAGCGTGATGTGAATTTCAATTTCTGCAAGAGTAATTTAGAGTTTCAATTCTGCAATAAGTTTTACTCCACATAGCTGGGGTTTTTTCAAGAAACAATTGAGTCATATTCCTGATACCTGCAGCTGGTGTGGTTTTTTTTTCCAACACAATAGTTATCATATTTACTTCCTGCAAATGTGACATTTGCTTTCTCTATAAGTGTGGTTTATTTTCGTGCAAGTGTGATATTTTTATTTTTGCAAAAGTGTGCTTTCAATCGCAACAAGTATGGAATTTTTTAGAACCTTGCTAGAGCTTGAGAATTGTTTATACTCTTACCAAAAACATAATCATTGACACTATGACTAGACCACATAGAAATAATAGGTGTTCCTGCATATACAGTGCACAACAGTTCGCAAATCCCATACGATCCCTAGATTCATAGTTAAATGCACAATTTTTTTAGTTGTCTTTCTGAGAAATTAGAAAGGTGATTAAAAATACCCAACATTTTTGGCGTCGTTGTCGGGGAACTAAAAATGGTGCAATATTATTTCTAGTATCAATTTTGTTTGTTTTGTTTGTTTTGATAAGTGTGAAATTAGAATTTTTTCTAGCACGCGTTTCATTTAAGCTTGTGAGGTGTGTCTCATTTTTAGGATTGTAGAATAAAAGGAAAGAACCCCCAAAACACTCGGTGTAGTAAGCGTCGGTCATCATACTAATCTCTTTTTCAAGTCGGAAAGCAAGTTAAAGAAGGTTACAGGTGCTACCATGACTACTGCAACACTAGTTGTGATGTTGTGACACCGACAATTGAATGTTGTTGTGACACCATTGGTTGACCATTTCCGCAACTCCGAGTATAGTGGATTCATGTCACTATTTTGTGTTGTCGCTAAAGTGATGTATGCACCAAAAATATTGATCAAGTGGTACAATGGACAGTGAGAGAAGACAACAATGAAACAATCCAACTCAAATGATGATAATTACTCTTGTCAGCATGAAGACCAATCAGAGTAAATTCCAAAGGCTCGATCTATATTCTTGAGGAAGTTGGAAAGAGGAATAAGGCATTGGTGAATGAGAATTTTACTGAAGAAAATGAAAGGGGAAGTAGAATCCTTCAAGCGTGATGATCAAGTATGGTTAATTTTCATTATTTCCATCATAATGTATAATTTCATGGGTTGATTGGGTTCTTAGTTTCATATTCTTCCTAGTCCATCCATGTTCAGTATTTTATTCTTTTATTATTTTCACTCTTTCCCCCTTCTCCACTTTATATTTCTTCCCCTCTTGTCTCTTGCATCATTTCTCTTCCTGGTCTTCTTTATGGCATCATTTTTTTTGTCGTCTCCTTTCCCTCCCATTCTACCTATTCAACCTTTATTTTTCATCATCGATTTCTTCTACCCATACATTGTCTCTTTGTTCTTAAGCATAATGACAAATACATGATTGGTCAATAACTTGATGATGGTTGTAGTTTTCATTTAAATTTTCACAGTCCTCATTATACAATAATCCCAATTTCATAAACAAAATGTAGAAATAATTTCATGGATAATTAGACACTTCGTGGATTCTCTTGAATTCTCCCATGTTGGTTATGTCGAGATCTCATTGCCTCACTTTCATTGCCACATTTTTGAACTAAATACTTGATCTCCCTTTTCTTCTTGATTTTGGGTGTATACTTTTCTCCTTTGCCACAAATCTTGTATTAGTCATAATGCAAAATCTGGGTATTTACAATTTATTGTGTGAGTGCGTTTTAAATTAAGTATTACATGGCCAAAAAAACCACTCATACCTATATCGCCATTTGGAATTAATAGCTTTTTGAATGGAATTTTTGTGGCAATTAGATCATTCACCTTACTAAAAATATAGTGGGGACATTCTTTTTTGGGGGGATCATATGGGATAATTTCTAAAAACAATTCTATCTAAGGTAGCCCTTGAAATATATTTCCTAACCCATCTTTAATTTTTCAATTTGGATATCAAACGAATAAATTATGGCCAAAATACATACTAGGTGTCAAACAGGAAATTCAGGGATATAGTTGGGACAATCATATTTTGTGAGACCTAATGGATATGTATTTCAAATTTGTTTCTAGGATATATTCTCTTATGATTCTAGTTTATAATGCAAGTGGAATCACTTCATTTAGATATTGTATGAGAAATTTATGTCTGAAATACTAACTGCATGTTTTATATCTACACCCCTGAAACTATGTTTCATAAGTTGTTCACTAGAATGAATATTTGACCCATCAATTATTATTGTCTTCAAAACCTATTTCTACCGGGGATAAAAACATTATTCTTATTTCATATCCAATTGGAATCATGTTGATCCTTCATTAAATGAAAAAATTATATTCAAAATAATAATTGATGGTCTAGGCGAAAATTCGAAAACAACTTTGTTTTGCAGGTTGTTCTTAAGCAAGTTTGGAATAACATCGTATGGAATTTTTAAAACCTATTTCTACTAGAGATATCCCTATGAATCCAATTTCATTTTTCTTTTTAATTACTCTTGTTAGGCCTTGAACAAATATTTTATCAACAAAATACCACTAGGTAGTCTATCTGGCCAACACTCCTCAGCAGGTAAAAAGTGAATTTTACTTTTCTTATTCTACCTTAGATTTGTTTTATGAGCGCTATTTGTCGTTTTTTTGTGTATTTCTTGGATGAAGAGAGACTGATAACCTTTCTTATTTAATGATCTCACATTTTATTGCAGGTAAGTGCTAATGTTTTTGCAAGTCGTGGGAAGACTAAGGAAGTCAATTCATGCACAAGTGATTCATGAAGACAAATTTTCATGCAAAAAGAGACATACCCTCCAGACATCCTTCACATCCATCTTCTGAGCCTATCATTGTCTATAATGATGTTGTTCAATGCCGCTACATGTTATTGTTACAATACTACTACATGATGTTGCTACTCTTTCCTTATTGCTACACTACTAACCCAACTTTTTCATCAAAGCTACAGATGGATCGAAGAACAAGACAAATGGAGAACCGATTTGAAGATAAAGAGAAGACCACTACCCTATAAATAAATATTGATCACCATATTTCCCACATTCTTTCTACAAATGAGGCCTTTCACAAGACCTAGTATTTATTGTGCTCATTCATCAGTACCATGGTATTTCCTTCTTCCTGGTTTGAAATAATTGCATGTTGAAGTCATGAATTTCCTCTGTTTATGTGGTTACCCTTGAAACTTCATATTTTCCTCATAATATTATTTAGATAACCACTAATATCAAACCGCAACTTCAACCTCATCATTTCCTACTCCCTGCTCCAACCATCCCTAAACCATGCAATAAAGTAACTCAACTCACTTACATGGTTGAGTTAACCTACCCCTTCCCTTAATTAACTTGATGGTGAAAACATGTCTTAGGCACCATCAAACCTTGGGAATTCTTGAAAACCAACTCGCTTGGGGGGAATTCCTCAGGAATAAAAACATTATAACTGTGAAAACCCTTTCGGTGTAGTTAGACAGATCTTGTTTGAAAACCATCTTGCTGGAGGACAAGGTTTGCAAATAAAGTGAGAAATAAACAATTCCATCCAATTTTCTCTCTAAATAAATATTTCCATGTTTTTCTATGAATAATGATTTCGAAGATGAATAAAGATTTCCAAGATTCATTATTGAATCAAAAGACTTTTCCATATCTACATTGTGCTACATGTTCCAAGCTCCACACCGCTCTTCCTTTCAAAGTTTCTACATTATTGTGGACCATATCAGATTAGGATGTTGCTAAAAACGTTATGGACTTCATAGGTAGGTGTGGGTATGCTTCTTTCTCTTTTCTTTAATCACAATTCATTGAATTATATAGATATGTGTTTCGAAATTACCTATGCCTCCTCAATTTTTTTTGTTCCCATGTCCTACTTCCTTACCATCTGTCATTTTTCAAGGACATAAAAGCTTCTGGTTTGGGGGGGGGAGGGGGGCACATTTTCCATTGCTTTACATATAATGACTATGCCATTATCACTCTTTCCCATCCATCACCATCCTTGTTCATTCCAAAACCTCCACTATTCCATGTGACCCATGACATCATCCTACCCATGACATCATCGCTGAAGGGATAAAAGGATACAATTGTTGCTACATAAGACATTGATGTTGTTACACAAGAAACAACAGTAAGAAAAATCCCTATTGTTGTCACATAAGAACCAACAATTGGAAGTCTCGCTACTACCACACAAGAACCAACAATTAGAAAAGACGAGACATTGTTGTTTCTCCACAAGAACCAACAATAGAAGAAGATAAGAAGTTGAAACACATGGACAAGCCCAAGAAACTACTCAAAAAGAGGGATAGACTGCCCCACAAGAATCTATAATAGAAGAAGTTGTTGTAGAAGCTTATGTTGCCATAAAAATAAGGTATAAAGAAGACACATGTGCTAAATGATCCTTTAAATATTGGGAGTAGCCTTGCTACAAAATATGATGCTATCCCTTCATATATTTGTTCAATTATTGCCCAAAATATAGTCTCTTTATTAGCAACGTCAACAAGACAAGTTACACGAGCCTGGACGATCTAGTGTAGCATGCAAACATGTTGTATATTTAGTTTGGGGGGAGAAAGGAATGCTACACTCTATGGTATGTACGGAAAAAAATGAATCCTACAACAATCATAATTTTCAGCGTGCATTTCTAGCAACAAATAAATACAATGTTGTTATGTAGTAGTTTCAAAATTGTAAAAAATGTAGAGATTGAACTGAATATATCTCACAAACTGAGAACTGGGTTTTCACGATTTTTGGACGAAAGAAGCACACCATTATTGTTAACAAACCCAATATTTTTTTCACCAACCCAGTTCATAATTTGTGAGAAAATGGGCATCATCACCTTTAGGCATTTTTCCTATATCTCAAGATCCGTGCATCAGATGGATTTGATTTTTGGTATGGAGAAGCATTGGAATATTAAAATCTTCCTGCAAAATTTCACAAACTCCAAGTTTGTATTTTGTGAGAAAATGGTTTAAAAAAGTTTTCTACTACTCCTGCAACACTTGTTGCAACTCCTGTAGTAGCTTATTTGTTTATATCTTAAGATATGTGAATTCAGTTGCTGTGATT
This sequence comes from Picea glauca, assembly GCA_000966675.3. Lineage (NCBI taxonomy): Eukaryota > Viridiplantae > Streptophyta > Pinopsida > Pinales > Pinaceae > Picea > Picea glauca. Next base: position 301,425 of record JZKD02S1934189.1, read on the forward strand.
TTTAGTAGACAGAGGGATTAAATTATGATGAACACACTCACCAAAAAATTCTTCAATCTGGATTAATGTTTGCACAAAAATCCAAATTTTGAAATATATTATTACTCTACTATAGCTACAACATTGTTGTTACTTCACTATAGCAACTACTATAACATTTACTGCACCTCCACCAGAATTGCTAGAAATCAGTTGGAGACTACTCTTCAAGGTATGTTGGCTATGTGATTGAAACATGTGACTGTTAAGATGATCTATATGACCATGGATTGAGAAATCATAAGTTATTTTTGTTCATGACTGGCTAATGATGACATGTGTTTTATGCAATTTTGCAAAAATGCGACAACCATTGTTTGAAGTGGTTTCAATGTACTATTGGGAAATAAGTGTTTTATTGTAGAAACATCATCAGTTGGGCAATTAGAGAGGCATCAACAAGTGGTTTTGGTTATTATGCATTGAAAATTAGAAGCAACATTCAAATGGGTCCCTGCAACTTGGTTGATATAAAGGTATTGGGTTGCATGAGGACATGCAACATATTCAGTTTGGGGGAGATGTTGGGCCATGGAATTGCCACCCTTTTTACATCCTCTTTCCCTATTTTTAATCCCTACTTGCTTACCCATAACCTTGTATTAATGCTTATTAATCCATTTTAATGCTTATATGTGAGATTTAGAACCAATGTGTTTTCCATTGCATTTATTTAGTATTTTACATGAATTATGGTTAAATATTAGAGAAATACCATATCTTGCATTCATCTTTGAAAGATGGTTGAGTTTGTTGATTGTTGCAGAAATAGTTGTCACTTGCCCCTACTCATGCTATAAGTGAAAATCCACAATGTGGATACTTGAGATTTCTTGTATGAGGCTTTATTGAGTTGAAATATGATTATCCTCAAAATATCTCAACAACCCAGATCGTACTTTTTGAGAAATTAAGTTTTTACAATTTGTTGCTACTCGTGCAGTAACAACATCGTTGAAACTCCATGTACGGATTTGCAAATCCACGAAAATCCATATTCAACCATCAAGATCTTCCGTGTATTTGGACCATCAACAACCATTTTGGATATGGAAAGAATCTTGGAATCACTGATAATATTAGTTTGATTAGTTTTGAAAAGATCTTGGAGTTATTTACTATTTGCTAATTGTTAGCGGAGGATATTGGAGTTATTCATTAATTGCTAATTGTTAGTTGGAGAATATTTATTTTTTAGGAAATTGTTGTAACCACTATGGATTTATTGAATCCATAGTGGGTTTATTTAGATATTTGTTATTTCTAGTTTCCATTGAATTTATGTATAAAAGAGAGCACTCTCTCCATTGTTCCGGGATGACTCTTACAACAATGCCCAAATGACAATGGAATAATTTATTGAGTTTTTATTTTAATTGTAGTTTTAAAATTTCCGTAGTGTGTGATTTAATTGATTCATTTGATTTTTTTCTTTGCACATTTGTAATAGATTGATTTATTTTGATTAACTTAATTAATTTAATTAATTTATGTTGATACAAAATAATATCAAAACTCTGTTCTATGGAGGCAGGGCCCACTCCAATAGAACATAGTGCAATGTAGCTTAAATGGCTTCTTTGATTTCTTGTTGCGTAATTTAATTATGTATTCACACATGATTTATTTTATTTAATTCCATAACTAGTTCTTTTATTCAATTTGTTCATGCAATTAGATTACTCATGCGAGGTTGTGTTTATATATATTTATGCAATTAAGTATTCATGTTGTATTTCATTTGTTTATTTGTTTCTAGTAAATGCATTTTAGATTGGGTTGGATTATTTTGTGCCATTGAATAATTGTACTTAACAAAATGACTATATATGTTGGTCTGGGTAATGACAGGGATCATATTGACAAGGATTAGGCTATGATTTTGTGGATTTAGTTAATTTATTTTCCAACAAGTAGTTAATCAATTTCCTTTCAGTGTGTGCGATTTATTTTCAGCGAGCGTGGTGTGAATTTCAATTTCCACAAGATAAATTTAAAGTTTCAATTTTGCAATCAGTTTTACTACACATAGATGGGGGTTTCTTGGAGAAACAGTTGAGCCATACTCCTCATACCTGGCGCTGGTGTGAACTTATTTTCTAGCACAATGGTTAGCATATTTCCTTCTTGCAAATGTGGCATTTACTTTCTTTGTAAGCATGATTTATTTTCCTACAAGTGTGACATTTACTTTCCTGCAAGTGTGATATTTCTTTTTTTGCAAAAGTGTGTTTTCAATCCCTGCAAGTATGGATTTCCATAGAACCTTTCTAGAGCTTGAGAATTGTCTATACTTTGACAAAAATGTAATCATTGACACTATGAATACAAAACATAGAAATAATAGTTGTTCATGCATATACAATGCACGATGGTTCACAAGTCCCATACGAGCCCTAGATTGATAATTAAATGCACTGTCTTTTTAGTTGTCTTTCTGAGAAATTAGAAAGGTGATTAAAAAGACCCAACGCCTGGGTCGTCACTTTCTACTAGGAGAGCATGACTCAAATGTGTGATAGGAGTCCAAAAATAAACCATTCTTTTTGTTGGACATATTGGATTTGAAACGCCAATTTGTCCATCAAAATCTTGAATCGTTGGTCATAATCCCGCATAATTTCTCCAACTTGCTGCTTAATTTCCTTGATCTCAGTTATACATTTTGATTATGACTTAGGCTTTTGAAATTCCCTAAGTAGATGTCTCTTTGTCTCTATCAGATACCTTGCTTGTCCCACCGACTCAATAGCCTTATACTTCATGTATAATGTCACAAATGTGTCTCTAAATGTGGTCTCTAGTTGCAAAATATTGGATGCCTCATCCCATATAGCTTCACGCTTGAACTAGTGTTGTTCCACATCATTTCTTACTGTCCCATGAAAAGCGAGAAGTCTGAGGGATGAATCTTGATTTTCCATACTCAATCCATAACTATGTCTTCATGACTAACTACTAGTTTTTGTTGATACTAACACTCTTTCTTATGAAGTATTGCTAACTTTGATTTCTCCTTACTTTTCTTTTACTCTCTCTTCTTCTACTTCTCTCACCTTTGCACGTTCTTTGGTTCTTTCTTCTTGATGAAAAATGCGCAAGGGGGGTGGTTCAAAGGGGGGTTCCTATATACTCTCTCATGTTCTCGGTGAGGGATCTAAAATATCTCCCTATATCTAGTCATGCAAGCCTACTCATGATTGCCAAGACCTTTTCTCCTTCTTAGAGGGATCCATCATTATATTTTTGTACGTTGGCACTATTTCTATGCACCCCATCTTCCTCTGATGTGACTACATTTTTCACTAGCCAAGGGGAACTAACTTTTGTTTCCTCAATCCTACTCCCACTACTTATGGTATCCTCTCTTGATACCTCTCTCCTAATGCCACATCTCTTTGATCACCTTTCTTCTTATGTGCTTCTCTCTGGAATAGATATTTCTTCGACAATGTACCCTTCTTTAACTTGGTCGAACCAGAAGTTGACTGCTCTGGCCCACTTATTATCCACATATCTCATCCTATTGACCGCATCTTGGTCCCAAACCAATGATTCTTTGGTTCTCCATACTGAGTTAATCTTTTTCTGTCTCTTTATCCACTCATGCAATAAACAAGGAAATTAAACAAAGAAAATTTCATGTAGATTTGTGTATATGTACCTTTATTTCCATTTCTTGAGGTTGATATGTACATTCTTGGTCTAATATCGTGTGAACTTGTCTTCATCCTTAGAGATCCAGTCTTGTATCTCCTCCTTTGAGGATCTACACATCATGTCCTTCCTTCAACATGTAGCACAAAACCTTCAGGTCTTGACAAAAAAACCAATTGTTGGTTTGTTGCCGGGGGGGTTAGAAACATGGTTCGATATTCTTGAACAACAAATTACCCATAAGCATAATTATATGTAGAAGAGGAGTGAAAAAATAGGAACTATGTCATGGAAGACCCAATCATTACCGTGATAGAGGATGATGTTGAATTCGTCGCAGATAAGGTCCAAGATAGAGGGGAAGAGGTGGTTTGTATTGCAGTGGCACAAAGAGAAGAGATCATGGCCAAGCTCATAGAAGTCCACGAAACTATAAAACAACTACGGAATCAAGAAGGACCACAAGCCACAGTGCAATGATGAGAAAAGACATAGTGACCCTTGTGCATAAAGAAGGAGAGGAGATAGTACAGTTGGTAGTGCAAGGCAAGGACACATTTACAGTCACCCACCAAATGATCAGAATGGATCAAGAGACCATGCGGAAAACCATGGGGAAAGTTGATCAATTTGAGGTCGTCATGGTGTAGATACCCACCAAAGAACTATATGGACTCCAGACCAACATAATGCAATAAGTGCAATCCAAAGCCTCCACAGATGCGACTAACTTGGAGGTAGGTAGGAGAGTCACCGAAATGTTACAAATCACATGCAACCAACTGACCTCATATAAAGAGGAGGAGAAAGAACGCATCAATAAGATAGAACAGGGATTAACAACAGTATGTGATCGCATCCCAGAAAACACGCAAGCACCATAGAGCACTGCAGAGGAGAAGATAAAAATTATTTCACAAACAATTGATGGATATAAGTAGGAAATAGAGGATCTCAAATAAAATATCAATCCTATGACTCCTCCGAAGGTTCGAGAATAGAGAGAACAACAATCCACACAGATAGCGGAGATGGTGAAAGAAGCGAGGGAAGTAGAATAGCTATTCGACATAACCGTGCAAATTTGGACCATCTTAGAGGAAGATGAAAAGGTCCAACAATGGGACCAACAAGAGGAGAAAATTAATGCTTCCATATAGGAGCTAAAGCAATGACATAAAACAATGAGTATTACAGAGCACTTGAAGGGCACACAAGAAATGAATACTCTGCAAACAAAGTTAAAGACAATGCAGACAAATAAGCAAGAGTGGCAAACCCAATTGGAATCCCTCCAGGAACAAGCAGCACAAATGATTTCAAAACTGGAGGAAGAGAAGATGAGTATGGCACAAGCACATTTAGAAGGTTCAACATTAATATAGGAGGATATAACAATGCAAAAAGTCGAGGTGATAATAGGAAAAGCTGTGTAGATGAGGGAAAAAGGAAAGGAAATAGCATCGAAGTTCCACAGCTTGGAAAAGGTTGTACAAGAAGCACGAACTACCTGAGTGGTTCAGGATGAGCCACATGTCAGTGTTGGGGGCCTATTGGGTGCAAGCCTATTTTGAGAAGGAATTCTATTTTGGGCGCAAGACTATTTTTGGAGAAGGATCTATTTTTGGGAAAGACCTAACTTTGGAAAGGAAGACCTAATTTTGGAGCGCAAGCAATAGGTGGAAAGAAAGCAACATGCAGAAAAAAATGAAAAGCAACATGTAGGAGGAAAATAAATGTGGCGCGTAGGTAGACAAGCCTAACCATGATAGGGTTAGGGTTTTTGACAAATATTTTAATGGCTATAAGCCATAAAGTAGTATAAATAAGGACCTAGGAGGTTTAGGAGAAAGAAGAGAGTTAGGAGAGGAAAAAAGAGTTGATTATTGTGATTTTTTGGATTGTGGATTGTAATAAGTATTATATACGAGTCGAATAAGATAGTGTTGAAGGTGTTGAGCACTCAACACGCCCTAAAAAGCCTATGTCAACTTTTTTACTTTTTGGGTACCACTTGATCTTTGCTCTGTCTGATTTGATTTCATTTTTTGAGAAATGTTTTGTCTTTGCTTATTATCATGACTCTCATCAGTTTTTTAGGCTTGTTTGAACTTATGAAACCCCGTGACTTAAAAGGACTCAACACCTAAACATAGAATCAACAGAAAAAACACTTCACCCAGCCTGCTCAGATTCGGCATCAGAAGGAATTAAAACAAGGAAAAGAACCACTCGGGAAACCTCAGTCACCGAGCGTCGATATTCATCGGCATCGGGAAAAGGAAGTTTTTTTTTGCAACAATTTCTTACATAAAGATATCGCTGATAGTTGATTCACCTCTGGCATCGGTAAAAGACGAGGGGAATAGACATTAACAAAGAAAGAAAAGATATCATTGATAGTCGATACCCGGCGCGCTTATCAGAATCGGCGAAAAACTAAAGGGATCTCAACAAACATTTTGACTGCGCTAAAAGATATTCATGATCGCCAATCCCTGATGCGTTTTCAGCATCAGGACCTTTTCGAGGAAGCTAATCTGAAGAAAGAACTTGATAGTTTTATAATCGATCATCGATCTTGGACAATTTTTCTTCATCATCAAGCTAAGGTTTGTTTTAGAACGAATAACTTAATGAAATTCCCAACTCTGATTAATACAAGCAAATTAGGTCATCGGTCTTCAATGCCACGGGTCTTTACGAGATTGGGAAAACCGTATCGTCTAGGTTTACCCCAAGTCATTCTTGGTTCCCTAGGTCTGAGTCACACGTCTAAGTCATCTTTTCCACGACAACATTGTACGATGAGATTGATCGACGTCAAAACATTTTGCAGAAGGACATCAACAAAAACGTTCATAGCACATCCCCGATCCCTGATCCACCCACTGAGAGAGCGACACGATGGGACGTTTTAGCATTAGATACGATCATATTTTGAAAATTTAAGGGGCTAATTAATACCAAATCCCTCATTATTCACTACCTCATGCACCAATCAAAGTAACCATTTAAAATCACCAATGGACAACATCACCCATGCGCCTCCGTCATCAACCCACGATGAATTTAAGTGTAGATATTTGGCGGCAGATCTGTTTAAATTTCACTCATCACCCAAATTGAATGGCTGATGCGACACAGTAAGTTTTTCCCTGGTTTAAATTCTCTTAAGCCGTTGTAAACAAAATCATTCTCCGTGAGAGGAGATTCAGAGTATCTGAAGAAGCAAGACGAGTAATTCCAAAGCTACAGAGATCCCGTGAGTATAAAAATAACCAGGTTTAGCAAGGTTTACAGGTATGTATCCAAGTCTGTGGATTTTACATGGTTACAGTTCATATATTTTTTATCTAGTTTTCTTCTTTACACAATCTCTAAAAATTTGTTTTGAGTTGCAGGAACAATGCCTCCAAGAAATTCGACCACCAGATGATCACTGAGGGCACCAAAGCTGAAAGAACTAGAAGTAGGTGAAGGATCCTCTCCATGGGTCACAAAAAAATTGGAATACATGCCGAGATCGCAGCCCATCATCAAAACATCAATGAAGAAGGCTTTCATTTAGCCTTCGACCTTTGGAGATACAGAAGCAAGCACATGATCCAATATGGCACTCCCACATTGGGGAGAGCTCTTTAAAAAGATTGGTCGAGAGGAATACTTGAAATATATCCCACACAGTGATCCATATTTGAGAGCCCTCGACGATGAGGTGTTTCCGAACATCCGACAGTCATACCTGCATATGGTGGCAAGAAGAACCCCCATTTTCCCCTGTATAGAACTCCTGAAGTGGCTCTCATCTGCCGATATATCTATTTGATGGATCTCATCTATCTATTATATGGAGAGAAGGACTGCTCCAGAATTTTCAGAGTCATGGATGTCCTTAGCTTATACAGTGGCAATCTTCGGGAGCAATTTCAACTGGGGAGCGATAATTTCTAAACAACTAAGCATCTGCATACAACAAGCTCAAACACTGAAGGAAGGAGAGACACCTGCTTTCTACATGGATTCATATCTTCTTGATGTCATGTGCACCTGAAACATCTTCGCTAGCATGAATCTGAGCTGGCATGTCGTAGAGCTCCCAGTCCACGTCTATTTCAGCATGCTATGGGAGAATAGGTATAAAAAATCTTACTCCCTCATTTGCGATGAATTCATCGCACAAATTTATTTCATTCTTTTTAATAAATAATGCCCGAGACTACCGAATGCAGCCAAGAAGATGATATCAAAGGTAGGCCACTGATACTTGGACGAGTGCGACACCTACATCAGGGTGTTTGGGGCCACTAGAGCGCCACATCTCCTACCAATTCATGTCCCGGACCAACTTGTAGTAGGATAAATATGCTACTAGACCATCCTGCAAGGCTACAACACCACCCAGGTCAAGGACACGAAGCGAGCGTTCATCCCCTATGGTTTCCATGTAGGTTTCTTCTTGGTGAAAGACATAGCTCAAGATAAAAAATAAGGGTTAAGCCAACTCGATTTCAGGTTCCAAACAGGTCGATTCTGTAAGCATGATCCAAAGGGTTTGGTCTTGCAACATGCTTCACAAGTGTCGTCCTATTGGTTGTACGCCCATGAAAAATTTGAAGATTAAGTCTTCACGAAAAATTCCTAGGACTGGAACAAGGCGATAGCAAGGATGGTTGACCCCAAAATGACCAAGTTTAGAGCCATGAGCCTGGATGAACATGTAACGACCATAGAGAAATTGGCTCAAGAGGCCCTCAAATCCATAGAATAAATCAGAGCGGAAGACACAACAAAGGTTCCCCATATGACACAAGACACACGGGCAAGGGGATTTCTCATGATAGAATAGGCGCAACGAGTAATTGATCAGCTGCAAGATGACCCAGATCTAATTGGAATGACAAGGTCCCCTTCCGAAAACCCAGATGAAAGATGGGTAGGTCCAAGTGGCCCTGAGCTAATTGAAATTGATGAAATCATCGGGTTAGATAACCCTGAAATTACAATGCCACATGCCGAATCACCCAGGGATGTTTTAGCTTAGCCAAAGATAGTAGGAACATCAGGGAGAACAAGTACACCAAACCCCCTTCATGAATTGATAAACATATATGATGAAGAAGAAAGTCTGGAGGTGTCCCTGGTGACTTATGTGTCGATCACAAAGGAAAAGGAGCCCGAGAAGGCATCTTCCCCAACTCTCGACGCTCAAATTCGGGGCCTTCCATAGAATGAACAAGAGGTCAAAAGTGTTTGATACAATGAGTTGCCCGATGCATCGGAGACCCAAGTGGATAGTCTGAGGGATGAGCCAGGGTCAGGCGAACAAAAAGAAGAATCTCCACAGCAAGAAATTGACATCTCAATAGTCGATTGTCAAGTAAGTATCGAGCCTACCCTCAATGCTTCAATTTCAACTGGTACTCAACCTCCCAACGAGAAACAAATAGAGGTTGGACCTTCAGAACACGGGGAGAAGGTTCAAGAACCTTTTCTTGAACAAATATACACCATCGAGAGCCTAGGAAATATGATCACCTGGGGAGATGAGAAAATACCCGAACTCATGGATGAAGTCATTGACATACATGCCATCATTTATGACTGGAAAAGGAAAGTTATCATGCAGAGAACCACCAAGAAGAAGAGGATCACTCTAGATCGCTCCATCCTCATCACCACAAAGGAAACATTGATCAACACAGAGCATGCCAGGACATCTGAACTTATCGGAGTAGGGATGGCAATCACATATGCCACCATGGACAGAGTGAAAAGGCATGAAGAGGATATAACTGCTTCTATGAAGGAATTGGAATGTTTGCGCTACTTGGCGAAATATTACCAGGACACCACACATGTTGCGGTGTTCCTAAGGAGCGAATTCCAGGAGGCCTACAACAAATTTACAAATGAATGAAACCTATTCACTACAATGATATTCGAGCTTCAAGAAGACACCCTCATGGAACTGGCGACGTGAAAGGATATGGAGAGGTGGTACGATAAAGCACACCAAGCCATGGAAAGGATCGACTATATAAGCATGGTGCAACAGGGCCGAGACGCTGAAGAGCACGACATCTGGGTGCTAAGGGAAAGCAACATCAACCCCATAAGGAAATCAAACGAATATTGGGTTAAAATGGCTCAGGAACCTCATCGGGAAATCCAAGCTAAATGGGACAAGTGCAAGAAAAGTTGGACCAAGATCAACTGGGTAATGAGAGACATTGGCCTCCCCGAATTCGACACACCCGATGACTTTGTCGACTTGTGTGACATAGTCAAATCGCATGCCGAGAAAGACTCATCATGGGCTGAGGAAATAGAAAAAGTGGCAGACATGGCACCAGGACAGGTGCAATAGTTCATGGAGAACTCGATCAAAGCTCGAGCCATGTTGCAGCAGTTAAGTGCCAGAATAGTCAAGTATCGGGCACAAGCAGTAGAGATAAGAGAGATTCTTTCGGCCCCAATGGAACAACATATATTCCCGTATGCTAACACATGTGAGGATATCTCAAGTGGTCGAAGTACAAGAAGAGTCATCCACTCAAGTAAGTGTTGAATAGGATAAGTCAACTGATAGGGGGAGGTGAATCAGTTGTATAAAATTTATTTCATTTGATAAGAAGATTACTTATTAATCAATAAACCATGCCTTTAACATTTAACTTGCAGTAATACATTTAACCAATAAATAGACAATCACATAAATAAAACAGTGACACAATGATTTTTCATGAGGAAACCCAAAAGGGAAAAACCTCTTCTTCTTATGAATGAAAGGCAAGCTCCAACTCATCTTTACATTCTTATTTTATCTGAGCTACAACCAAGATGAGGTTGCTACCTCTGTTTCTTCAACACCTACTGAATGGAAGCTACAACTCCCAGATGTACAAGAACCAACTTGTACAGGAGACTTTTATAGTCTCCCCTTTCTCCTCCCTACCACCCTGGAATCCTTCTTTGTCACTAAGAACCTGCAAAACAACTCTTTATATTCTCTATCAAATATTAGACATTTAAATCCTCTGTGTTTATATATTCATATTAGAATCCATCCTTGACCAAACCTCATAAATTTATCAATCTGCGCATATATATTATCTCCTTAATCTTTGCTTTGTTTTCATCATTTCTTCTCACTGTTTCAGAGTTTCGGCTCCACCATTATTCCCCACTAGTCACCCACAATCTCTCACACCATTTATTTGACAATCAGAGTGTACATTAGAATCCTCATGTTTCGAAGAATTAGTTACAATAATTGAACAACTACCTTACATAAATTATTATTGGCTAAGGCATCAAGAAGAACAACAATCGTTTGATATGTTTCAGCATTTAATCAACGTCATTCAATGAGCATACGTTGAGTTTTGAATTTTCAACAGAAACAAGCCTCGAGTGCTTCGGCAAGACATTTGTGCTAAACCATATGCCCATTGGCTATGACCACGGGCTTAATAAAAAAGGTGCTTTCGCAATTCGCATATCGATAATCCTGAGGTGAAGACATCTCACCTCTTGATGTTGCGATCCCCGAAATGGGGCTTAGCTTTGTGCTAGCTCCTCCCTCTCATACGACCACTGACGGTAACCATAGCCTACACCAAAAAGGTGTTTTCGTGTTTCGCACTTTGGGAGTTAGAAGGTTGGGGAATTTTCTTCCTTTGACTGTCAGTCAGCGAAATGATAATTGCTAGCCACGTGTCCTTCGCATCCAATGGCCCTCATATTATCATGATTTAAAAAGATAGAGCACTCCTCTCTTGAATTTCCAGTCAGCGAAATGGTGACCTCTTGCCACGTGTACTCTGCATTTTGACATTTCGGCATTTTGCATTTCGGCGTTTCAGTGATGCCTTGTTTCGACACTCCAAATCACGATCCCTGAAATGATCTGAAGGCTTCACAATTGATATGGTGGATATAGATCGGACGGTTCTCGTTAACTTCTCGGGGATAAATCAACGGTCATATACGACTCTTATATTATCCCTCCAATGATTAATCCAACAGACATGACTTAATCATTCATCGAGATGGATGGTTGTCGGGGTTTCGGTACTTTGGCCATTAGGGCTTCATGAACTCCAACAAAAACTCTTGAAACCATAGATCATGTGACGTGTGTCCCTTTTAGTATTTCTTGATCATATGGTCCTGATCTCATCGAAACTTTGCACACCGATCGACGGTTCACAGCCTTTCGGGACTTTGCGTTTCGCAATTTTGCGTATCGCAATGTCAAAGGTTGGAGCTCCTCCTTTCTTTGTTTCCCAATATCCGATTTCTGCTTATATTTGGATCGACGGTCCTTGACCCTCCATGATCCAATGGTCTAGATTGAATTGCGAATTCGCATTTCAGTATATCGAGAAGCATGCCTCCATTCTCTCAACTTGTAATCTTTGAATTCTCTAATCTCTAAATTTGCAATTTCAGAATTCCCGAATTCCGAAGGAACTCTCAATGAAAAGTTTGACATTAATGACAAAACTTGTGAAAAAACTTGTGCAAATAGACCAATAGTAAGATCATTTGATGACTCTTTGAAGACTGATAAAAGAAAGCTCCATGCAGCGAGTTTTGTTTTACTTAGCTACACTTTAATAATTATTTTTAGTTAATAGTATGTTATAACAGGAGGATCAACCTGTTAGCAAAAGGTCGATGGTTGTTGCAAAGACCCTCATTTTTGGATTTGTAAATAACTATTTTGGAGCTACCTTAATTGAGAAGTCATGTTTAGGACCAGAGACAAGTTTGTGTTTTTCATCAAAAGTGTGTATGATTTTATATGAAGAGGAACTATTTATGATTTTATCACATGAATGGATGTTGTAACGAGTAAGAACTTAAACTGTTGATAAGTTATTTGATTCAATGCTTTTTATAGTTCTTATCTTTAATGATGAAATATTAATCGTTGTGTTAATATGTGATTGATGATTAGAGTTAAGGAAATTATTTTTCTTGCCATCATTTATTGCATGAATGTTTTCTTCTGATAAATTGTATCTTAGTCAATAGTTGGAACACCACCAGGTTAATGTATTAGTACTAGGCCTATGTTAGAGAATCATTGTCTGCATGCTAGAGTGAAAGGGTTATCCCAAGCTCAACCTTCTCTAGGAGTTAAGTTTTCCCACCATGTTACCCAGTTGGTTTATACCAACTTTTATCTTGTATCGGTTTCACCTATAAGAGAAAACACAAAAGGATTTCGTTTGAAATGAAGGAGAATCTTTCACTAGAAAACGTAAATCCCATCGATTATTTGTCTGGATCGCAAGATCTGGAAAACCATTCCACTATTAAACGCTATGATTTTGGTTCCTACTGTTGAGTTAAATGGATTTAGGACCCCTCAACAGAGTTGTCACTAGAAGGAGGGCGTGAAGAATGAATCAATGAAAATATTTTCGACATAGTATTTCACACAACCTCTAGATTCAAAACAAATGACATGCATGGCTAGTCATTCCCAAGACAACCCACACACACCGAATACTCCTAAAATGAGTAACTCACCCCAACATGAGGAAGAACATTTTTTCCTTGATATACCTTATGCTCTTCCTCATGAGTAATTGAACAAATTCAGAAGAATCACAAGAGCTTACGCCTGACAGATCGGTGCACTGCCCTTAGCACCGTTACTTCCTCGGAGAAAAAAAAAAGTAGACTAGTGGTCGAGTCCCCCAACCAGGTTTTTTTTCACACGGTAGAATACCTGATAGATTTCACCCTCACCAAAATTGAACATCCTCTTAACCTAATCCATGAAACACCAACCGACAAATTCTCTGAGACTGATGATTTTTCGGAAGAGGAAGGGTTTAACTCAGAACGCTCAGTTTCAAGATTTGAAGACATGGAAGATAACAATGACCATGATGAAGAAAGGGGAAACCCACCTCGAATTAATCAACCTTGCTTGGCCAGAGATTCTTTGGCCATCCCTTGACGAGTACACAACCTTCCCCGACATCCAGAGAAGCTACTCCCTAAATTTGACCCTGAAACCTCAGGATTTCCTGAAGACCATATCAAAAAGTTCATACTAGCTATCAGACTGATGAATGTTCAATATGAAGACATAGTATCCAGGATTTTTCCCTACACTTTTGAGAATTCGACCTCCACGTGGTATTTTAACTTACCTGTAGGATCCATAACTAGTTGGACGGAGTTTCAAAAGGATTTTCTAGACAAATTTGTAGAAGAAACCACTACAGGAGATTTGATGGATGAGTTGTTTGCCGCCACCATGAGTTCAAAGGAGACGGTTAAAGACTTTAATCAAATATTTACAACTATCTTAAACAAATTCCATCCCAAAGCTAAACCTACTAAGGAGTTGCAAATCGAAGTATATGCTAATGCTCTCCCAGCTTCTATTTCCATGTTTGGGAAAAGGGTTGTCAAACCAACCTTAGCTGCGAATTTTGAAGAAGCCAAAACGATAGAGTTCCAAATGAAGGGATGTAAAGAAGGCCAGGTCTCATTAGTTAAAAAAGAAATTCAACCTCCTGCCAGGAGAGGACTACTATTGACTAGACCCCCAGAGAAACAAACAGAACAATGTCCCAAAAAGGGAAGTGGGGACATAGAGGACCTACAACGCATGGTCAAGAAGTTGTCAAACGAAATCATAGACATGAAGAGAAGTGCAGGCGAGGGAAACCAAGGCCAGAGGCCCTATAATCCCTTCTTTAAAAGAAATCTATCTTTCAAAGCAATTGAACCTCCCCCAACCAACTTAAACATCGATCTGAGAAATGTAGCATCCGACTCTTTTTGTACCTATCATCAAGAGAGTCACTCTGAAAGAGACTGACCTCAATGGGTGCATTCCATGAATTTTATGGCCAATTGGTTTCTATATGAATTCTCCCTAACCGAACAATCAAGCGACTCAACTATGAATGTTGTTGATCAAGAATAGGTTGATCCACTAGAAGAAACAACCATGTTGATATGGGACCTTGATCTGCCTATGCCTTCTGATGACCTATTTGAGGTTCAAGAACCACCCACAAAAGTCTTGGTTTTGCAAACATGAAGTACGGGTCAACCTGTCTCAAACAAACTTACTACGAACCAAACTTCGGGAGAAAATGCAACTCCTGATCAACTGAAAACACCTTTTTCTCCCCGAAGAAACCCTATAAACATCCATACATGAGAATCACCCAAGATAGACTACAACATAGTAGAAGATTTGAAGAAGTTGAAAGCAAATATATCGGTCATGGACATGTGTAGAATCCCTCAGCAAAATGACTTTATGTTACAAGCATTAAAATCAGTAGAAAACCCCACGACAAGCACCGACCGAGGAGGGAATCTAAATCTCACAGGTCTAAGAAATAAACCAACTGTGAACGTCTGCTCTGAAGAAAAGAAGGGAAAACCTTTTGTCCCACCGTTCCTTTTGACGTTTGAAGTCTTCAACAGAAACCTCCATAATTGTTTGGTTGACTCAGAAGCATCCTCCAATGTTATGCCATTGTCTATTTACAAAAAATTAAATGCAGTCCCTCTCAAAAGTGATAAACATGTTATACAATTAGATAGAACCAAGGTGAAGGTTATGGGAGAGCTCAAAGATGTAATGATCAGAATAGAGAGCAACCATAAATTTGTGCAATTAATTGACATCATTGTAGTAGATATCCCAGAATCTTATGGATTGTTATTAAGTCGAGATTGGTCTAAGAAGTTAAATGGATACTTTAGTACAGACTAGGCTCACCTTTGGCTACCATTAAAGGGGCACATGAACATGATCAAGATCGATAGGTAAATATATCTAAAACATATTGTCACTGACTTAGAAACCCTAAATGAGCCCTCATCGACAAATTTCCCCATGCTAGGAAATTATTCCTGTGACTCCGATTTCAGGAATTTCTCCCCCCTCTCATCTGATGTCCCTCTTACTCAAAACTCTGAAACGATTTTTCAAGAAAAATTGTCGATGACGGCAGAGGAAACCCTCTTTTGTCAAGAACCTGCATTAGAAATCATTGAATGGAAAAGAGGAGGGAAATATAGTGACAAGAAAGAGGAAGCTGATAGATTTTTCCCACAAGTTTGGACCTTATATTTTGATGGATCCAAATCGCAAGAAGGGTCATGGGTAGGGTGCATCCTCATTTATCCAAAAGGTAAACGGCATTTCTTGTCCTGTAGACTAGAGTTCAAATGCACAAACAATATCGCCAAGTATGAAGCTCTAGTACAAGGGCTAAGCAAAGCTATGGACTTAAACATTAAAGAATTGAAGGTTTTCAGAGATTCTGAAATCATCGTTAGACAAGTAAGGAACACTATACATTACAACTCTCCACACCTGAGGAATTACCAACAGGAAGTGTTGTTGGCCCTTGACCAAGTTTTGGGAGTTTCTTGGTCATGTTGACCTATTTTGGGACTTCAACAGCCTGTCGAAGGAGGAGCGCAAGACGAAGCAGAGATCACGGGATCTCAACCCATTTTGGGCCCCTTTTTGGGTTTTTGGGAATATTTAACGGGAATGGGATGTCGGCCCATGGGTTTACCCATGTTTAGGCCTATTCTGTATGTATAAATAGAAGGATAGGCAATGTAATAAAGAGGAGAATAGTGCATCTATGTGATGTGAATGTATGCTAAGTGCGAGTAGAGTTTGTAAGTTCTTTGTGCATGACTGTAAAAGACTTGCAGAGTTGAGTGCAAGTACTTGTGCGGGACTATAGAGGACTTAGTGTTATAATGAAGGGAAGAAGGATCTAGAAATCTACATAGATCTTCTGTCCTGTGAGAAGTAAGGGTTTTGAAGGCTTTGTGCTTGTAACAGATTGACTCAAGACAATAAAGAAGAAGAGTTGGTGGATGTAGCGCCAGGGTGGGGGTGAACCACGTAAACATTGTGTTATGTGCTTTATGCTTTGTCTTGATGTATTCACATGTTATTTTCTAAGTGCTTTGATATGTTTAGATAGATATACTTCTGCTTTATGCTTATGATATGTGAGAATATTAGATCTGATTCAGATAGTCATGCTTAGTGCTTGATATGCTCATTCAGATCCATTTATATGCTAAGTGCTTAAATATTGTATATTAGTATGAATGTTCTGAAGCTCTATTTTATCAGCGAAGTGAATAGAGATTGCATATCGAGAGACTGACGATGCTAATAATTGTATTAAGTGTTATAATCACAGATCTGTGTCGCGGCTAAGGTTGCAGACACCTGAGTCTTGCAACCACCCTTGCCTCTACCTCGGGTGAGACTTCATTTGCTTTGTAGGTGTTGTCGAAAGGGTCGGTAGTTAGGGATTTTTTGGTGTGATGTTGTAGCATTGAACCCTAGGTCTGCCCCTGTTCCAGCAAATGGTTCCATTGTCGGGACCTGAAACTCTGATTGTTGGGAATTGAGGAAGAAGAAGCTTTGTGCAAAGACTCATCCTAAAATTGTGAAAGCTCTGTGAGTAGATCTGTGCCTTAGCGTGCAATATTGTACTTGACTTATAAATCTCTATGCCAAAAGAAAGAAGCCCGATCTGAAGAAAATAGTTCGGATCTGAAGGAAAGAAGTAAGATCTGAAATATTTGTGCTCTAAGAAAGGTAAAAGTTGGAATTATTGATTAAAAAGAGGTAAGATCTGTAAGCTTTGTGCTCTGATAAAGGTAAAGATAGTAAAAAAATTTAGATCTGAACGCTTTGTGCTCTGTAGAAGTAAGATAAGTGGAATTTGTTTTTTCTAGAGTAAGGATCTAGGTATGTTTAATAAAATTTGTCCTAGTTTGAAAACTAGAGTATTGATAGACGAAAGAAGATTTGATATTAATAGATCTGACAAGAATAGTGAAAGATATGTTATACCTATGCATAGAAAGAAGGTTTGGACTAACGAATGGATGTAGGATCCCAGAAAGAATTTATTGCAGGTTAGCTCCTATGACCCTAGTGCATAGTACAAAAGAGGTTGGGGGTCATTTAAAATAAAGAGAGGATTAACCCTCTATTACAGTTGTAGAAAACCGGGACATCTTGCTAAAGAATGCCCCGGGAGAAGATCTAGTTGCCTCTGTTGCAAAGATATCGACCATGAAGTGTTGGATTGCCCTAGAATAATTGCTAAACTTGAAGGAATGAATTTGAATCAAGAAAACCCTAAGGCAGATCCAGAAACTAAGGCTATAGCAGAAACCTAGAAAGAATCAAAGAAGGTGTTTCTACAAATGAAAGACACCTTGGATGACCACCGACATGTTAGATGATCAGAGATCTTTACAGGAAAATAATGCATCGAAGCAAGAATAGGAGACTTCGACATTAATTGTGTTCTAGATGAAGAAACACATGTGAATATCATGACAGAGAGAACTTGGGAAGATATAGGGAGGCCTGCTATGATTCCTTCATTAGGAGGACTAGGGTTATTCAGAGGAAAACTGGTAAACCTATGTGGAAGGCTCACTCAAATACCTATGACCGTCAATGGAACTTTGACAGAGGAAGATTTTCAGATTATTCAATTTATTGAGGATAGTTCCCCATTTACCATGTTAATAGGAAAACCTTGGATTGACAGAGCTCAAGCCAGACGAAAGGAAGAAGAAGAAGTATTGGAGCAAAAGAAACAAGAGTTAAAATATTTCATGACCAGAAGGATCGCACACTTGATCGAAGAACAAGAGAACAAATTGAAGCTATTTAACACTGGAAACCCAGATGTCGAAGCTGTAAGAACATTAGAAGACTCACAGGAGACTGAAGTACCTATCTTGGATAAAGAAGAGGTGTTACCCATGAGTCCTAGGAGAGAATCTCAACAACGCAAAGTAACTAAAACCATAAAATATTAGGATCATAATGGAAAATGAAATACTGAGATGAAGCTATGTGGAAAGAAGGCTAGGAAGCAAAGTAAGAAGAGAGCTAAGTTGCAGAAGGTTCCAGAAGGAACTTCACAAACAGAAAATTTGCAGAATTGGAGCTTCGCCGGGATATTAGAACAATGACACATGGAACTTCGCCATGGAAAAACAATATAGTTGTTGGGGATATTATAACCGTTCGATCGACGCTCCGGAAGGGAAGAAAGGAAATAAAGGTACGTCATCAGACCGTTATACCGCGCCATAACGGATCGAATAAGAGTTAATGGAGGCTCATAACCGTTGCAAGAAAACCGTTGTCGAGTTGCCTACTTATCCCGTAGCGCCATGCACGGAGAACACTTTTTCTAACTGATAATTTGAATCCCGCACACTAAGTGAATTGTATACAGTGATCATTGCGCTATTGTTGTTTATTCTAGTTTCATATCTAAGACCCCGATAATTTTAATCCTGAGTGTGTATGTTCGACGAGCTCACCACAGTTGAAGAATCAGTAACAGAAGTTCTCCTCGACTTAATGACTGAAAGAGTCATGTCAGAGAGAGGAGTGTCTACAGGTGTACAAGCATCTTCGACCTTAGGACTATCAGCCTCTCTGTCCACTGCTTGAGTCGGTCCATCCCGACCAGTAGATGAAAAGCGAACTAAGCACAAAATTGATATCGCGAATTCCAAGCTGTTTCTGAGTATTTTACCTGCCTATCTACCACCCCTGAGCAGTGCAATCAATAGTGATAGTGTGCCTAGATAATTTGAGTATGCTTTGATCAGTCTGTACCTCCCGAAAAAGATATGCACAGTGCATGCAGACCAAGATAAGATCACAGCGTTGAAGTTTAGTGACTTCAACCTCGGTGATAGGAAGGTGTACAACTCACCCCGCACAAGTATCTGACCAGGACCAAGGGAAATAACTTGAAGATCATCCCCCAATCATGGACCATGAACCTCGCGCAGTCCACACTGCTCAATGTCATGAAGATTCCTCACTTCGGAAGGCACCAATAAGTGAACGCATGCATCAAGTTGTTGTTGTCCTGCTACCATGGAGAATATTTGTGGTTGAACCGCCACATCACAGTGGATCCAACGTTGATCAATCAGATCATAGGGCTAAGCATGCAAGGCCCTGACCCACATGATTTCTATCCCGGGAAAACCATGGATCGCGCTCTTGCGTAGAAGATTAAAGACACCTATGGAGATGTCAAGAAAGGAACACGAGGCTATAAGGTAGCCTCTATCTAGAGAGGCCTAGTTCACCTAGCCTATCAATTGATCGTAGGAAAGTTAGTTTGCAAGAACCGACCCACCCAAGTGACTAGTTTTGTAGTCGACCTCGCTGGAAAGTGCGCAAAGGGCCTACAAATGAATTGGGTGAAGTACCTTGTAAACAAGCTGGAACTGGACTGCAGGGAAGAACAGGACCAAGGATATGAGTTCCACTTCAGCTGGCTTCTCATATTGATCACTTTTATCACATGGGAGATGTCAGAAAGTGCGACCTTCCCGGACATCGATCCCTTTGAAATTCTGGCCGCGAAGTTCAGTACATTGTGGTACTCCAGTGACATGAACAAGCAATGGAAATAAAATTCCATCTTCCACACTTATTACAACCAGCTAAAGACAGCCATCCAGTCTGAGCCTCGTATAACCCCAAACACTCTCCACAGGTTCAGGCCCTTGATGAAATTCAGCGCAGACCACTATTTCATCTATATCACAACGTGCGTTGATGAGAATAAACAACAACTGCAGTCATACTACAAGCTGACGGAGGAAGACTTAGAAGAGATTACTAAGGAATGGTCAGCGGACCTCCTCATCCCAGCAGACCCCACGGAGTTATCTGATATTAAGAATCCAGAAGAAGCACACGATACACCTCGACCAAGAAAGACCAAGAAAAATGAAGAGGCTCAATATGTAAGTAGTACCTCGGCGAAGACTGCTTCTATCTCACCTAAGCAAGGAGGTGATGGAAGAGAGATAAATGGTGCAAAATTTCAATAGAAGAAAGGCAAGGTTACACCACCTAGAAACGAGGGGGGCCCCTTGAAGAAAATGAAGGTTTCCCCTCTGAAACCTTCTTCTAGGAAGAAATCAAAAGCAACAAGGACCAAATTTGAGACCACCCTCACATCAGACGACTTCGACTTCATCGTCGCAGCATTGAACGATGCTTCGTTGGAGATAGCAGAGAAGCAAGAATCCAAGCAGGAGGAGGTGTTCAATCGGATCAAGGTTGAACTTCAAGGAGTGCAATAGGCACTACAGTCCAGCCGCGCAGTTTCCACTACACCTTTGCCATTGGAAACACCAGAACTGGGAGATGAGCCAGATCAACTCCACCGGATCGCTGATACAGTCGAAGCTCACAGAGTACACCCACCACTTGTCGTTGCATTGCCTTTGACAGATCCTCCACTTGAGCCATAGTAATCTTGTGCGTCAATGCAGGAACAATGTTTCCAAGAAAGTCGACCACCAGATGATCATCAAGGGCAACAAAGATGAAATAACCAGAAGTAGGCGAAGGCTCCTCTCTAAGGGTTGAAAAACAATTGGAATACACACCGAGACCAGAGCCTGTCACCAAACATCGACGAAGAAGGCTTTCATCTAGACTCTAGCCTTTGGAGATACAGAAGCAAGCAGAGGATCCAAGATGGCACTCTTACATTGGGGAGAGATATTTAAAAATATTAGCTAGGAGGAATACCCAAAATATATCCCACACAATGATCAATATGTGAGACCACTTGACGACGAGGTCTTTTCGAACATCCGACGGTCGTACATGCATATGGTGGCAAGAAGAAACCCCATTTTCCCCTATATAGAACTCGTGAAGTGGCTCATCAACCACACAGACACACATAAGTGTTTAATCAATGATGACAATGGAGGGTGTGTCGGGGTGTTCCTTCTGGTAGAGGTTCAAAAATAATACAAACTCTGAGACCCCAAAGAGCCGCTGAATACATATTTTGTAGTGAAGTTTTATGAGCATCGCGACACTAGTCGGGTGATGGCCTCATGGTGGAGGGAAGATAATAAATACACCAACCGGAGCACTGGATGGTATCAGACGACCAACTTAAGAGATCCATATATCTATTTGATGGCTCTCATCTGTCGATTATATGGAGAGAAGGATTGATCCATTTTTTTAGAGGCATGGATGCCCTTAGCTTATACAGTGGCAATATCCGGGAGTGGTTTCAACTGGGGAACGATAATTTCTAAACAACTGAGAATCTGTAAACAACAAGCTCAGATGCCAAAGGACGAAGAGACACTCGCTTTCTACATGTCTTCATATATGCTTGATATCATGTGCGCACGAAACATCTTTGCTAACATGAATCTGAGCTAGCATGTCACAGAGCTCCTGGTCCACGTCTATTTCAGTGTGCTATGGGAGAACAGGTATAAAAAATCTTACTCCCTCATTTTCAATGAATTCATTGCATGAATTTATTTCATTCTTTTTAAGAAAGAATGCACGAGACTATCGGCTGCGACCAAGAATATGATATCAAAGGTAGGCCACTAGTACTTGGATGAGCACGACACCTACATTAGGTGTTCGGGGCCATTGGAGTGCCACATCTCCTACCAGTTCATGTCCTAGACCAACTTGTAGTAGGACAAATATGCTACCAGACCATCCTGCAAGGATACAATGCCACCCAGGTCAAGGACAAGAAGTCGGCGTTCATCCCCTATGGTTTCCATGTAGGTTTCTACTTGGTGAAAGACAGAGCTCAAGCTAAACAAGAAGGGCTGAGCCAACTCGAGTTTAGGTTCCAAACAGGCTGATTCCACAAACATGATCCAAAGGGACCAGTCTTGCAACATTCTTCACAAGTGTCGTCTTGCTAGTTGTACGCCCACGACAAATTTGAAGATGAATTCTTCATGGAAAATGCCTAGGACTGGGATGATGTGATACTAAGGATGGTCGAACCCAAAATGACTAGTTTTAGGGACATGAGCTTGGATGAATAGGAAACGAACATAGAGCAATCAGCTAAAGAGGCCCTCAGAGCCAAAGAAGAAATCAGAGCAGCAGACGCAACAGAGGTTCTCCTGGTGGCCCCGGTGTAGGATAAAGGTTTCCTTATGACACAGGATGCACGGGCAAGGGAATTTCTCATGATAGAATTAGTGCAACGAGTAAGTGATTAGCTGCAAGATGACCCAGACCTCATAGGAATGATAGGGTCCCCTGCCAATAACCCAAATGAAAGTCGAGTAGGTCCAAGCGGCCCTAGGCTAATAGAAATTGATGAAATCATCGAGTTAGATAACCCTGAAATTACAATGCCACAGGCCAGATCACCCAGGGATGTTTCAACTCAGCTGGAGATAGTAGGAACATTAGGGAGAACAAGTACACCAAACCCCCTCCACAAATTGATAAACATATATGATGAAGAAAGTATGGATGTGTCCCTGCTGATTTTTGTGCCAAACACAGAGGAAAAGGAGCCCGAGAAGGCATCTTCCCCAACTCCCAACACTCAAATTTGGGGCCCTCCACATAATGAACAAGAGGTCAAAATTTTCTTAGACATTGATCTTCCTAATGCACCGGAGACCCAAGCAGATAGTCTGAGGGATGAGCCAGGGTAGGGCGAACAAAAAGAAGAAACTCCACAGCAGGAAATCATCATCTCAATGGTCGATTATCAAGTAAGTATCGAGATTACCCCCAATGCTTCAATTTTAGCTGGTACTCAACCTCCCGACGAGTAATAAACAGAGGTCGGACCTTCGGAACACAGGGAGGAGGTTGAAGAACCCCGTCTTGAACAAATATACACCATCGGGGGCTTGGCAAATATGCTCACTTGGGGAGATCAACAAATACCCGAACCCGTGGATGAATTCATTGACATACATGCCATCGCTTATGACCGAAAAAGGAAATCTATTATGCAGAGAACCACCAAGAAGAGGAGGATCAGTCTAGATCACTCCATCCTCATCATCACAGAGGAAACATTGATCAACACAGAGCATGCCAAGACATCCGAACTTATCGGTGCGGGGATAACAATCACATATGCCACTCTGGACAGAGAGAAAAGGGATGAAGAGGAGCTGGCTGCTCTGAAGGAATTGGAACATTTGCGCTACTTGGACAAATATTACCAGGACACCACACAGGCCACAGTGTTCCTAAGGAGTGAATTCCAAGAGGGCTACAAAAAATTTACAAATGAACGAAAACTATTCACTGCAAGGATAACCAAGATTCTAGAAGATGCCCTCATGGCACTGGCGATGTGTAAGGATATGGAGAGGTGGTAAGAGAAATCACACTAATCCATTGAAAGGATCGACTATATCGGCGCGGTGCAACAGGGTTGAGACGTCGAAGAGCACGACATCCGGGTGCTAAGGGAAAGCAACATCGAACACATAAGGAAATCAACCAAATATTGGGTTAAAATGGCTAAGGAACCTCATTGGGAAATCCAAGAGAAATGGGCCAAGTGTGAAAAAATATGAACCAAGATCAACCGAGTAATGAGAGACATCGACCTCCCCGAATTCGGCACACCCGATGACTTTTTCGACTTGCGCGACATAGTCAAATCGCATGTCGAACAAGACTCGTCACGGGCTGAGGAAATAACAAAGGTGGAAGACATGGCGCCAGGACAGGTGCAATAGTTCATGGAGAACCTGATCAAATATCAAGCCATGTTGCAGCAATTAAGTGCCAGAATAGTCAAGTATCAGGCACATGCAGTAGAGATAAGAGAGATTATTTCGGCCCCAATGGAACAACATAGATTCCCGTATTCTAACACATGCGAGGATCTCTTCATCAAGTGGTCAAAGTATGTGAATATTTATCCACTCAAGTAAGATCATTTGATGACTCTTTGGAGACTGATAAAAGAAAGCGCCATGTGGAGAGTTTTTTTTTACTTAGCTACACTTTAATTGTTATTTTTAGTTAATAGTATGTTATAAATAGGAGGATCGACCTGTTAGCAAAATGTCGATGGTTGTTGCAAAGACCCTCATTTTTGGATTTGTAAAGAACTATTTCAGAGCTACCTTAATTGAGAAGTCATGTTTAGGACCAGAGACAAGTTTGTATTTTTCATCAAAAGCGTGTATGATTGGATATGAAGAGGAACTATTTCTAATTTTATCACATGAATGGATGTTGTAATGAGTAAAAACTTCTTAAACTGTTGATAAGTTATATGATTAAATGATTTTTATAGTTCTTATCTTTAATGATGAAAGATTAATCGTTGTGTTAATATATTAGAGTTAAGGAAATTATTTTTCTTGCCATCATTTATTGCATGAATGTTTTCTTCTAATAAATTGTATCTCAGTGAATAGTTGGAACACGAGCATGTTAATGTGTTACTACTAGGCTTGTGGTAGAGAATCATTGTCTGCATGCTAGAGTGAAATGGTTATCCCAAGCTCAACCTTCTCCAGTAGTTAAGTTTTCCCACCTTGTTACCCTGTTGGTTTATACCTTCTTTTATCTTGTATCTGTCCCACTTATAAGAGAAAATACAAAAAGAGAACGTCTGAACTGAAGGAGAAGATTTCAATAGAAAATGTAAAGGCCATCGATTATTTGGCTGGATCACAAGATCTGGAGAACCATTCCACTATTAAACATTGCAGAGTCTAATTGGGCCTCGGTGGCAGATTTGGTTCCTGTTGTTGAGTTAAATGGATTTAGGACCCCTCAACAAAAGGTTAGGTCATAGGATGAGGAGCCCGGTGTGATCTAGTCCACCTCATAGAGGTTTCTTACCCTCAACTTGATTGTATTACTGAAGATGTAATGCGCGCAGTGCAATATTTTGCAGCAGAATAAATAAAAGAGCATAGAGCCAGATCTTTGTGGACGTAGCCCCAAGAGGGGGTGAACCACAGTAAACTTTATGTTACGTGTGATTGTTAATGAATGTTTACTTTATGTTGATCATTGGCTTGTGAATGAATGGTTAAACTAGAAATATCAACATACATGCATAGGTTTAAAGATGAATAAATCAGGGAAGTACTTAAATAAATAACAAGGATAATGCATAAGAAAGAAAGAACACAATCCTAGATCCCACTCATTCCTAGATTGCAAACACTTGAGTATTTTAGTTACCCATAAAAGATATCTCAGGTGGGACTGCGTTGTGCACCCTATGCGCAGCATTTCCTTCTGGTTTACCAGGACGACTGATAGTTTTTTAGGGTTTTGTAGTAAACCTATTGAGATCCGAACCTAGGTTAGCCCAAGAAGAGAAGAGAAAGTATAACCAACATAGATTTATTACGCGACGCCATTTCACATGATGTTTGATCCTTAGAATTTCTCTTGGACTCCCAGTTAGTCTATTTCAGTTGAGTGGCAATTACCACGTGAGAGATCATACTCTACTCTGATGATTCCTACAGGTAGGACTTTTGGAACGATACTTTGATTTTCTTACTTATAATCACATCCCTAGAAGTTCTAATCAAGTATATGATGCATATGTTAATTACATTTTATATTGGAATTTGTCACATAACTAAGTAAAGAAAACACATTCATACATTGTAACATTGTAACATACATAAGTAAAGATGAAGGCCAAAATTTTTATATTTCATCCTTTCAAGTCTCAAAAATATGGTGTCATTATAAAAATGGGGCTCACACCCTCAAAATACATATATGGTCGGTACATAGCATGACCATGGAATCTGCGCATGTGGTGCCAGATGCATATCATGATAGCACACTATGGAATCTACAAGATGCCAGAAGAGTTGCACCCACGCACGGGGTACACCCACCACTTGTCATTGCATTGCCTTTGGAAAATCCTCCACTTGAGCCATAGTAATCTTGTGCGTCAATGCAGGAACAATGCCTCCAAGAAAGTCGACCACCAGATGATCGTCAAGGGCACCAAAGCTGAAAGAACCAGAAGTAGGTGAAGGCTACTCTCCATGGGTCGCAAAACAATTGGAATACATGATGAGACCGAACCCTGTCATCAAAACATCAACGAAGAAGGCTTTCATCCAACCTCCGACCTTTGGAGATACAGAAGCAAGCACAGGATCCAAGATGGCACTCCCACGTTGGGGAGAGATCTTTAAAAAGATCACCTGGGAGGAATACCCATAATATATCCCACACAATGATCAATATGTGACAACGCTCGACGACGAGGTGTTTTCGAACATCTGACGGTCGTACCTGCATATGGTGGCAAGAGGAACCCTCGTTTTCCCCTATATAGAACTCTTGAAGTGGCTCATCGACCATAAAGACACATAGAAGTGTTAAATAAATGATGACAATGGGGGGTGTGTCGAGGTGTTCCTTCCGGTAGAGGTCCAAAAATAATTCAAACTACGAGACCCCAAAGAGCAGTTGAATACAGATTTTGTAGTGAAGTTTTACGAGCGCCACGACACCAGCCAGGTGATGGCCTCATGGTGGAGGGAAGATAAGAAATACACTAAGCAGAGCACTGGATGGTATCAGACGACCAAATTAAGAGATCCATATATATATTTGATGGATCTCATATGCCGATTATATGGAGAGAAGGACTACTCCAGATTTTTAGAGGCATGGATGCCCTTAGCTTATACAGTGGCAATCTTCAGGAGTGGTTTCAACTGGGGAGCGATAATTTATAAACATCTGAGCATCTGCATACAACAAGCTCAGACATCGAAGGAAGGAGAGACACTCACTTTCTACATGGCTTCACATCTTCTTGATATCATGTGCGCCCGAAACATCTTCACTGACATGAATCTGAGTTGGCATGTCGCAGAGCTCCGGATTCATGTTTATTTCAGCGTGCTATGGGAGAATAGGTATAAAAAATCTTACTCCCTCATTTGCGATGAATTCATCGCACGAATTTATTTCATTCTTTTTAGGAAAGAATGCCCGAGACTATCGGCTGTGACCAAGAAGATGATATCAAAGGTAGGCCATTGGTACTTGGACGAGCACGACACTTACATTAGGGTGTTTGGGGCCATTACAGTGCCACATATCCTACCAGTTCATGTCCTATATGAACTTGTAGTAGGATAAATATGCTACCAGACCATCCTGCAAGGCTACAATGCCACCCAAGTCAAGCACAAGAAGCGGGAATTCATCCCCTATGGTTTCCATGTAGGTTTCTACTTGGTGAAAGACACAACTCAAGCTAAACAAGAAGGGTTGAGACAACTCGAGTTCAAGTTCCAGATAGGCTAATTCCGCAAACATGATCCAAAGGGCCCAGTCTTGCAACATGCTTCACAAGTGTCATCCTGTTGGTCGTACACCCACGACAAATTTGAAGATGAAGTCTTCACGGAAAATGCCCAAGACTGAGATGATGTGATAGAAAGGATGGCCAAACCGAAAATGACTAGGTTCATGGCCATGAGCCTAGATTAACAGGAAATGACCATAGAGCAATTGGCTCAAGAGGCCCTCAGAGCCAGAGAAGAATTCAGACCGACATACGCAATAGAGGTTCCCCTGGTGGCCCCGGTGTAGGATAGATGTTTCCCTATGACACAGGATGCACATGCAAGGGGATTGCTCATGATAGAACAAGCGCAACGAGTAATTGATCAGCTGCAAGATGAACCAAACCTTATAGGAATGACATGGTCCCCTGTCGACAATCCAGATGAAAGCCGAGTAGTTCCAAGCAACCCTGAGCTAATAGAAATTGATGAAATCATCGGGTTAGATAACCTTGAAGTTACAACGCCACAAGCCGGATCACCCGGGGATGATTTGGATCAGCTGGAGATAGTAGGAACATAAGGGAGAAAAATTACACCAAACCCCCTCTGTGAATTGATAAACATATATGATGATGAAGAAAGTCTAGAGGTGTCCCTGGTGATTTCTGTGCCGATCACAGAGGAAAAGGAGTCCGAGAAGGCATCTTCCCCATCTCCCAACACTCAAATTTGGGGCCTTCCACATAATGAACAAGAGGTCAAAAGTGTCTTAGACATTGATCTTCCTGATGCACTAGAGACCCAAGAAGATAGTTCGAGGGATGAGCCAGGGTAGGGTGAACAAAAGGAAGAAGCTCCACAGCAGGAAATTGACATCTCAATGGTCGATTATCAAGTAAGTATTAATATTACCCTCGATGCTTCAATTTCAACTAGTACTCAACCTCCTAACAAGTAACAAATAGAGGTCGGACCTTTGGAACACAAGGAGGAGGTTCAAGAACCCTATCTTGAACAAATATACACCATCGAGAGCCTGGGAAATATGCTCACCTCGAGAGATCAACAAATCCCCAAAATCATGGATGAATTCGCTGACATACATGCCATCGCTTATGACTGGGAAAGGAAATCTATTGTGCAGAGGACCACCAAGAAGAGGAGGATCACTCTAGATCGCTCCATCCTCATCATCACGGAGGAAACACTGATCAACACAGAGCATGCCAAGACATCCGAACTTATCGGTGCAATGATGGCAATCACATATGCCACCCTGGACAGAGTGAAAAGGGATGAAGAGGAGTTTCCTGCTGCTCTGAAGGAATTGGAACATTTGCACCACTTGGAGAAATATTACAAGGATACCACACAGGTCGTTGTGTTCCTAAGGAGTGAATTCAAAGAGGCCTACAACAAATTTACAAATGAACAGAACCTATTCATTGCAAGTATAGTCGAGCTTCAAGAAGACACCCTCATTTCATTGGCGATGTGCAAGGATATGGAGAGGTGGTATGAGAAAGCACACCAAGCCGTGGAAAGGATTGAC
Organism: Picea glauca; assembly: GCA_000966675.3. NCBI lineage: Eukaryota > Viridiplantae > Streptophyta > Pinopsida > Pinales > Pinaceae > Picea > Picea glauca. The sequence goes on from JZKD02S1934189.1 coordinate 330,841, forward strand.
TATATCAGCACAGTGCAACAGGGCAGAGACGTCGAAGAGCATGACATCCGGGTGCTAATAAAAAGAAACATCGAACGCATAAGGAAATCAACCGAATATTGGGTTAAAATGGCTCAGGAACCTCATTGGGAAATCTAATAGAAATGGGTCGAGTGCAATAAAAGATGGACCAAGATCAACTGGGTAATGAGAGACATCGGCCTCCCCGAATTCGACACACCCGATGACTTTGTCGACTTGCGCGACATAGTCAAATCCCATGCCGAGCAAGATTCATAATGGGTTGAGAAAATAACAAAGGTGGCAGACATGACGCCGGGAAAGGTGCAACAATTCATGGAGCACCCGATCAAAGATCGAGCCATGTTGCAACAATTAAGTGACAGAATAGTCAAGTATCAGGCACATGCAGTAGAGATAAGAGAGATTATTTCGGCCCCAATGGAACAACATAGATTCTCGTATGCTAACACATGTGAGGATCTCTTCATCAAGTGGTCGGAGTATGAGAAGAGTTATCCACTCAAGTAAGATCATTTGATGACTCTTTGGAGACTGATAAAAGAAAGTGCCATGCGGCGAGTTTTGTTTTACTTAGCTACACTTTAATTGTTATTTTTAGTTAATAGTATGTTATAAATAGTAGGATCAACCTGTTAGCAAAAGGTCGATGGTTGTTGCAAAGACCCTCATTTTTGGATTTGTAAAGAACTATTTCGGAGCTACCTTAATTGAGAAGTCATGTTTAGGACCAGAGACAAGTTTGTGTTTTTCATCAAAAGCGTGTATGATTGGATATAAAGAGGAAATATTTCTGATTTTATCACATGAATGGATGTTGTAACGAGTAAGAACTTCTTAAACTGTTGATAAGTTATATGATTCAATTTTTTTTATAGTTCTTATCTTTAATGGTGAAAGATTAATCATTGTGTTAATATGTGATTTATGATTAGAGTTAAGGAAATTATTTTTCTTGCCATCATTTATTGCATGAATGTTTTCTTCTGATAGATTGTATCTCAGTGAATAGTTGGAACACAAGCATGTTAATGTATTACTACTAGGCTTGTGGTAGAGAATCATTGTCTGCATGCTAGAGTGAAAGGGTTATCCCAAGCTCAACCTTCTCCAGTAGTTAAGTTTTCCCACCTTGTTACCCAATTGGTTTATACCAGCTTTTATGTTGTATCTGTCCCACCTATAAGAGAAAATACAAAAAGAGAACGTCTGAACTGAAGGAGAAGATTTCAATAGAAAATGTAAAGCCCATCGATTATTTGGCCATATTGCAAGATCTGGAGAACCATTCCACTATTAAACGTTGTAGAGTCTAATTGGGCCTCGATGGTGGGTTTGGTTCCTACTTTTGAGTTAAAGGGATTTAGGACCCCTCAACAAAAGGTTAGGTCATAGGATTAGGATCCTGGTGTGATCTAGTCCGTCTCATAGAGTATTCTTACCCTCACCTTTATTGTATTACTGAATATGTAATGCGCGCAGTGCAAGATTTTGCAACAGAATAAATAAAAGAGAATAGATCCAGATCTTTGTGGACGTAGCCCCAGGAGGGGGTGAACCACGATAAACTTTATGTTACGTGTGATTGTTAATGAATGTTTACTTTATGTTGATCATTGGCTTGTGAATGAATGGTTAAACTAGAAATATCAGCATGCATGCATAGGTTTAAAGATGAACAAATCAGGGAAGTACTTAAATAAATAACAAGGATAATGCATAAGAAAGAAAGAACACAATCCTAGATCCCCACTCATTCCAAGATTGCAAACACTTGATTATTTCAGTCACCCATAAAAGATATCTCAAGTGGGACTGTGTTTTGCACCCTGTGCGCAACATTTCCTTCTGGTTTACTAGTAGGGCCGATAGTTTTTGAGGGTTTTGTTGGAAAGCTATTGAGATCTGAACCTGGGTCAGCCCAATAAGAGAAGAGAAAGTATAACCAACATAGAGTTATTACGCGACACCATTTCACATGATTTTTGATCCTTAGAATTTCTCTTGGACTCTCAGTTAGTCTATGTCAATTGAATGACAATTACCATGTGAGAGATCATACTCTACTCTCAGTTAGTCTATGTCAGTTGAATGACAATTACCATGTGAGAGATCATACTCTACTCCGATGATTCCTATGGGTAGGACTTTTGGAACGATACTTTGATTTTCTTACTTATAGTCACATCCCTAGAAGTTCTAATCAAGTATACGATGTAGATGCTAATTACATTTTAGATTGGAATTTGTCACATAACTAAGTAAAGAAAACACATTCATACATTGTAACATTGTAACATACATACGTAAAACTGAAGGCCAAATTTTTTATATTTCATCCTTTCAAGTCCAAAAAATATGGTGTCATTGTAAAAATGGGACTCACACCCTCAAAATACATATATAGCTGGTACATAGCATGACCATGGAATCTGTGCTTGTGGTGCCAGATGCTTATCATGATAGCACACTATGGAATTTGCAAGATGTCGGAAGAGTTGAACCCACGCGCGGGGTACACCCACCACTTGTCGTTGCATTGCCTTTGGCAGATCCTCCACTTGAGCCATAGTAATCTTGTGCATCAATCAAGACAGGTTCCCCTACACTATATCACTCTCTCCACGTCATTTCCTACTAGCTCATCTCCTAGGCCCCTTCACCGATGTCGTGGGAATCCCTATGGCCACATCATTTCAAATCTTTTTGGGATGTTGCATCCCTTCCCATTATTGCATATATATCCTCATGCTCCATTTCCCTCCATTCAATAACCATCCTGCAAAGGAAAGATCATTTTTTGAGTTAAAACCCTTTCATCACGAACTTGTATGCAGGATAACCTTATGATGATCACGTATAGGGATTCATATACGTGTGTGTGCTTCAATTTTCCTGCGTATATGGGGTCGTATACATGACCCTATGATTTGTCACCCACGTACACCCTATTTTCTATGTAACGACCTCTAATACTAAAACAATGGGGAATAAAACTTAAATGTAAACCATTGAAATGGAAGTAAACAGGATGGGTACTTACTTTGTCCTGGCGGTTGACGATTATGTTGATCATAGCGCCCGCAATCACCACTGGAAGGTCGTAGATAAAATGGCCTAAAATGCACTATGTGGGTGAAAAAAATCAAATGGTATGGTAAAATGTTTCATTTTTACTACTAGTAAAATAAATTTACAAACTTTCTATAGTTGTTTTCTATTTTTGACCTTATGGACTAATTTCACAGTGGAAAGACTTGGTTTTTAGTGGTTTTGTCCAGTGTTTTTTACGGATTTCCAGTGTCCTATCGCTCACTCATGCCTTCGATAGGTATATTATTTCACTGAAATATAAGATATGCTTTCACTCCACTTTGAATTCTTGCATCGTCCTATGACAATGGCCCATACATCCTAAGTACACACCAATTTCTTAGCAACACAAAACCTTCTCACTACTACTAGAAGTGTAGTTATTAAGTGGTAGAGACTTACGAAACATGGGTTCCCTAGGTAGAACCTTTTTTGTCATTTGGTACCCATGCAAAAGTTATTCTATAGGACCGAGAGTTCCATATAGTCCCAATAACACTTTGCGTTCGAACCCCATTTTGTTACTCACGAGAATTGTTACCATTACCTATGAGACTCCCCTCAAGTCCTGGTTAAGCTCTTTTCCGACTCCCGAAAAAACGAAAAAGATTTCTGAGTTAACTTGTCTCTTTCACACTCGTTAAATGGTTTTTAAAGGATGCCTATTTGGTATAAGTTTAACCCTTTTTTGGACCAAGTAGACTACTTGTGAAAAAGGAATACTCTAGTCACCATCAGCTATAATAGTTCTCCTAGGTATTTTTTTATACTTTTTTGGGCCTAGGGGGGCTAAATATACAAAAAACGACATTTTCGAGTTAAGTTGTAATTGCATTCCATCATCCTTCTTGCATTGTTGATCCTATTTACGGTTCCCTCTTTCTCGTTATAAGCCTCTTGCCTCCACAATTTTCATCGCTAGCCAAGCAGTGCCTTCAATATATCCTTTGCAGCTTGACACCCTTTAACCTTAGAGGAAACATCCCCCTGAGTGTCCATGCCCCGCATGAACCTCCTTGCATTGAGCATAGGCATGTTCCACTGCTTGGAACTAGTTTCTTACTCACGACACTCGTTTTATCTTTTGTATCATAGCATTTCTTTGCCTAAGAAAAACCGAAAACAAAAGACAGACGAGAAAATAATGTTATCTCTTATAGGCAGCAGTTGTGTCTCCTTTGAACATAACACAAAATTTTAAGGCCATTTTCATCCAAAGTTTGGGTTTAGCATGACCTTAGGAAGTTGATGTCGTTACTTAGAGTTTACTCCTCTGACTGGTTATTTTTCTAGTCCCTATGGAGAGTTTTTTTATGCCTCCTGCATTACAAACTTTTATCAATGATCATTATCAAGTCTATGCTGCTTGATTTATCCATATGTCTCATTATATTGTTCAAAGAAAGTTTAAAAGCATGCGTCGACCATTTCCTAGAACTCTTCACTTTGCATGTCGGCCATACCCTCAATGTATCTCAGAATCACATGAACTTTTTGTCCTACCTTGTACCCTGGGCCTACTTTCATCATGGGTAGGTAATCTTGAACCCAACCGATGACATTTCCTCATCGGTTGCTGACTGAGGGGTTTCCCTTGTGTTTGACAACAAGAAATATATTCACACATTAAGATTTTTGCAGTGTCTTGGATTCCATTCACCCTATTGGTGGTTTCCTCACCTTTGTCGACAATTTTCCTTATTGGTTGCTATTCAAAGGGTCTATTCCATGCACTAATTTCATCTAGTGCATGCGATGGATGCACATGGTCGTTGGTTAATGAACATTCTATTCGTCCAAGATCCTCCTAATCATCAAGCTATTTCTGTGTACCTCATGTTGAATGATGAGAGATTCCTTAATTCTCTCCTTTCAGTAGCTCTCCTTCCATCGACTTCAGCTTATCTATTCTGAAAATGAGACCTAGAGTCCTATGAGTATCTAGAGGCTTGCAGTCATTAGTGGCAGGTTTTCCTACCATTGACAGTTGGGAATACATCAATGTCTCTTGATCGATGGATTCCTCAAGTGTTTGACCTCAACACTCTTATTCACACTTGTGGGATGTACTCAGTACCTTGACACCTACTTTCATTATCGGTTGGTTGTCTCGTGTTTGTTAATGGTATACCTTAATGACTGGTAATCAGACAAATTCTCATTGTGTTCGACCTCAACTCCTCTATTCACATGATTTATACTTGCACCTTCATCGATTAGTGTAGAAGACTTGCAACTTATAGTAGCAACATTCCTTATCTTCTATTGTCATTCATTGGAGCAGTACCTATATGACTTAAGTGATCATGGGAGATCATATTGTACTCCATTGTATACATATATATTCAGTTGATTTTGAGACTAGACTCCACTGTGTCTTGTTCATGACTATGAAATCCTATGGCATATGTTCACTTTGTATTTCCTATTCATGGCCATGAACAACTATTTTATATATTTCCACATGGATCTGCAGCTTAATTCATATTGGTAACCATGTGTACAAAGTCATTATGGATTGTAATATTCTCATGACTAACTAGTACTTCCAGCTAAGTCTTCATTACTCCACTTATGGGAATTATAATGTATTACAACCATCGCAGATAGTCCTCTGACCTCACACATTAGGGGGCATATGTTACAACACATTTTATCTCACTCCATGTAGCTTGCATAGATGGTCTTTCATTTCCCTCTGCAAACTTGAAGTCCCCTTTTTGCTCACTCCAAAGATAAAAATGCACATTTTTGTACATATACACACCCTATCAATTATACAACATGTGTATATGCAGGTTTCTCCACTATAACCCAGAGTGAGATATCTGGTGCCGCGTGTCCTCTTATATTGGACAATCGAGATTTACTTAGGGAGTTTGGGCTTCGAGATTTTTCTTCTCCTTTCTCGAGACATCCTCTGAAGTGTCATATTTTCGAAGTGTGAGATTTGGTGTCGCGTGTCCTCGTTGATGGACGATCCAGATGAACTTTGGGATTTGGGCCTTCAGGATTCCTTTACACATTCATATTTTTCTTTCTTCCTCCCGAAGTACGAGATCGCCTGACATGTGTCCTTTGATGAAATATCTACGGCCACAAGCGATTGCGGGATCACAACTAACATATACTTTAATTTCCTTTTTTATCTCCAAAATGCGAAGAGGCTCATTCATAGTGGGACCGATATGCACCGTAGATCTGTTGATCTAGCAATATCAACGATCCTGAGTGATTGCAGGCTCACAACTTGCAGAAAATTTAATTTGCTTTCTGATCCCCACAATGCCTCCCCACCGCCGATTTCTCTCCAATGAGATCTGACGGTTGTGACTTAATCTTGTTGATCTAACGGTTAATCTTGCTCTCGTTCAGATCTTATGGCTCAAAATTGAACTCGTTCCCCTACTAGTATTTCAAACCCGAAAAGGACTGCTCTGAAAGTTGCAATCTTCTCATAGTTTTTCCTACGCATACAACATACTTGACCGGCCTGACTTTATCAACCAGAAGAGGAAACATTTATAGAAAGGCATGCAAAAAAGAGAGAGACTCGGCAAAGGTGCAAACCTAGGTCTTAATAATAACTACATATGACCCATGGAAACTTTATGTGATAATAGATTCCATTAAGTAAATGCAACTACAACATGCTAACTAACATGAATGCAACTAATAAATTCATTCTCGTAGACAAAGTAAAACGCACATAAGTTAAACTCAAAAAATAACTCAAAAAAACAAATAAGCACTTATATTTCTAAATAGTTGTGCAACCAACTACTTAGGATGGACGTTCCAACCAACCATAGAATTTATATTTTATATCTCAAAAAGAAGTCACCCCCAAGACGAGGCTAGGAATCCATAAAAGAGGGTGTCTCTCATTGTCCACTCACAACTCGAATAATCCCACAAACTATCGGTATTCTCCTAAAATTATCCTGAATTTCCTCCAGCTCTCTTCCTCTTGACCTGCCCAACCCAGGGAATGTACCCCTTCACTTCTCTCAATCCCTCAAGCGTCCCATTCATTTATCAGGGTCTCTCTGGCGCAGGTAACCATCAATCTTACTAATGGTAACTCAAGGTAAAATCACTGCTAGGAAAAATACCAAGAAAACAACAACAACAAACTTGTTGTTGCGGTGAAAATCTCACAGGAGTTCACACTTCGTTCCTAACAACCTGGTTCTTAGCCTGATAACTTGCTTCTTCAGTCTTCAGTCCCAAAAATGCTCTAGAATTTTCCCTCCATTATTGCTCCAGCTCCAGCTCTTTGCAAAAGAAGGGAGTGAAATTTGAATGGACTCCCAAATGTGAAGAAAACTTTCCACAATTGATAGACATTTTGACCAGTGCACCAATATTGAAGGTTGCAAACCCCGATGAAGACTTTGTTGTGAACATCGATGTGTGCAAGGAAGGGCTCGATGGAGTCCTCATAGAAAAAGATCATGATATATGCTATGATTCCATAAAATCAAAAGAGCATGAGAGGAATTATGCTACCCGTGATTTAGAATTAGCAGCTATTATTCATGCGCTTTAGGGTTTGAAACACTAAGAGAATAAAACTCACCACTGCGGATTCCTCCTTTTGATTATTTACAACTATGGAAAGAATGAATAATGAAATCTAATCCCAGTACCACCTTCCCAAGGAAGTCTAAAATTCCTTTTCTTTCATGTAGGAGGTTATATTTTGAAGATTCTAGTTGTATATAGCCGCATGAGGATCCCCTAGGCTTATATTCCAATTTCAGGTTTTCAGGAATCCCCACATAGGTTTCTTATTCTAATAGGGACTTTTCAAATACAGGTAGAGGGATAAGAGTCAAGGACACATGTTTTTTAGTGCCTAAGAGACTGGGTATAAATTCACTAATAGACTCCAATCCTTTTGTTTCTTCCTCTAACCCCCAAGTTCCAAAAACCAATTTTTCCAAAGATTTAATTTTATAAGGGAAGGTAAATGTGGAGATTTACTTGTGAGAGGTATGAAATCCTTGTTGTGATTTATGGCATCCAGACTTTGTTCCTTGTGGAGACCTGAGGCCAAAATTTTCTCTATTGGTTCTAGTATCTTGTCTAAGTGTCCTTTCAAGTGCCTTTTTTTTTATTTATAACTTCTCCCCTTCAAGTGTTTTGAGGTAATTCCAACAATTCCACCCCCAGTACTTGAGGTTGCTTCATTTGATCCCATACCTTCCTTTACATAGGGTATTTATAGTCCACTTCTAAATTCCCATTTCTATGGAATCAACCACATCTGAAGGGTATACCTTCATAACCAAGAGTTAATTAATAACAATCTTTACCTATCTAAATAATCATTTCCTTTGTCGGGCCTTCGTTGGTTTCTAGACCCACTATTGATCAAGCCATCCCGAAGTATCTAATGTCACAAAAAGATAAATCAACTTCATAATATGAACCAACGATGTTTCCTATTTCTGCAAACACATCCTCCAACCATAAAACAAGAGGTAAACCAGGTATTCAAACTCATACTGGAAGTATGTCTGCTAGAGCCATTCTGGGATTGAAGTCGAGATGCCACTTCTTTGGGAAAATATTTTCGGTACCCCATTTCAACTTGCTCTATAGCAATTTATTTACCTCTCCAACCCAATTAAAAAACCCATACCAACCATCCCTTTGTGAAGTTCATTGTGTGGGGCGCATACCCACTAGAGGTTCAAAATTTAACCTCATCCAGTCCTTTAAACATTCACATGTCATCTTTATTCCTAGAAAATGACCAACTACAACCTTCTCTTCTAGTTCCATTACATTATTTAGCCTAGTTGTGGAACCTAAATTTATACTTATCGGCTCTAGCATTTTCTTAATGTATTTCCTCGTTTTTGTTTTTTGTTCTGTCAGACACCAAAGTGTCACACTTGAGTGTCGCAAAGTGTCGTATGCATTGTACTCAGTGTCACATGCACTTTGTCAAGTGTCGTATGCACATTACTAAGTGTCGCATGCACTTTTCCAAGTCTCACAACTCGTTGACACCATGAAAGACATTTTCCATGATCCCTACATCATATTGGAGGAAGAAACCCATCAGTTCAAGGCTAGAAACATGCTTTTCACTTGGAAATTCAACAATTTTTTGAGCATTTATAAAGGGTGGCACCCCCTGGCCATGCCGAGGGAGCGCCACTTTATAGTTTGGCGCCCCCTTGGAATTATTTACAGAGCACCATTAGCGCTCTATCTCTAACTCAAGGGGAGCGCCAGTTTGGGTCGAGGAAAATATGGTGAATATTGTCTTTTCTTAAGGGACAAATCTTAAGAGATGAGGTTGTTTTGGGTCGAATCCTATCCTATGGAACTATATTAGGATCAAATCCCAACTCATGGATCCATACCCTCAACCACTTCCCTTATTAGTTCATGGTGTTTGAACTTCCCAATCCTATAATTTGAAGGAATTTCCAAGGTGAAATGGGGGAGATTTTAGGTGTCAAACCTTTCATCCTGGGAGAAAGTATCAACATTTTGATCTCAAGATTTTCATGCAAGGGATGGACAAGGAGAGCTTGGAGAATATTGCAGCGACATAAACTCGATTTTTAAGTGCCTTCTTTTGGATTTCTATTAATATTAACTTGGCCTATTCCTTTCATTATGATTGTTTATTGTAATGTCTATGCTTAAGTTAAATCGGGTATAAATAGATCTAGTTTTTACCTAACGTAATCTAGTAGAAGTAGAAAGTTTTTCCTTTGTCTTGTATGTCTCTTTGATTGCTAAAGGAATTAGAGAAGTGAAGGAAAAGGACAGAGGATTGAGAACAAACTTTGGGAACTAGGTGTGTCTTCCTCTTTCTATCTATAGGTTAATGAATTAGATTTATAAGGAAAGTAGCAATCATTTTTTTACTTTTGTCTTTGGACCAAAGAAGCGGTCTTGGTCCAAAGGGGAGCTTAACTTGTTCGCAGGGTAATATTTCTCATAACATGTTCTCCTTCCAGCAAGGGTTTCCCTAGGCTCCTTGTTTCCATTGTAGTCGAGCCACTCATTAGGCTAAGGTCCAAGTGCTTTCCAATAAACCCTAACTCATATTAATTGATAGCATTCATGGGTGAGTTGTAGAGGTGTAGTTCATAATCCCCACAAAAAATAGGCAAGGGAATGAACGTTCTACCACTGTCATTCACTTACTCAATGGCTCCATCATTTTCAATGCTAGGGATATCCTATTGGAAATATACCAGATCCAAATACTTGTACACCGTTGGTGGGATAACAAATGTATCATTAAGGCCCTTAGGATGCTCCCCACCTCTATCTTTCACCCTCATCTCCATCCATAGTCCACCTCGGGGTCCGCTAGTGGCTAAGCCCTGAGCCAATTATCCCATAACTTCCATCATGTCCTTCTCCAATGGGAGTGGCCCATCTGATCTCCTCTTCTCTGACCCAAATAGAATGCTATGTAAACTGAATTGAGGTGTTTCCTAGATTGACTAACCCTTTATTGGGTTAACCGAATAGTCAACTCCTTCCTCCTCCATCATCTCCAGTTGTGCTTTGACAAATCATCCCCAGTCCTTGTCACTTGGATTCAGTTCTTTGTTAACTGAACACCTGCATAAACGTTAGATGTGCCTATAATGTATCCATTGGCTTCCCACACATAATTTCTCATGACTTCTTATTTATGCACCTCTCCAATTTAATCAATTTGAACAATCTTCTACTTGAAAGAATTGAAATTGTTGTAATTTAAATTGGATCCATCAAATGGGAGCTAAGAAAAAGAAACGAATTTAATGGGGTATTGGCAAAAGATTGCATTGTGTGTGGGTATTGCCCTGATCTTTTCCTTCATGGTAGAAAAACTAATATCTACCATCTTTTTCCAGAAATGATAATTCACAAATGACTGGCCATTAGAGAGTGGAATCAATGATCAAAACCAATATCAAGGCACAAATCATTGCATAGCATTGCAACACAAAAGAAAATTCACAACTTCAGAAGTGCATGGAAAAAATTTCCAAAAAATCCATTAAAAGTGATGACAAAACCCTAGAAATTGAAGGCAAAACCCTAGAATTTGTGGGAAAAGCCTTAACTCTACTCAAAGTTTCACTTTTGTCAAAGTATTATGAAATATGTCAGTGTATCTTTTATTATATTATTTTATTACTTCTAATTGATTTTATTTGTTTGATTATTTCTCAAATTTTATATTTGTTTGTTTTATAATTTTTAATATTTTATAATATGTTCTTTATCATATTTTTTATGGTGTTTAAAAAACAAATCTAACTAGATTTATATTAAAATATCATAGTAAAGAGTACATATAAGACTGTATGTGACCCTCTCTATGGGAAAATAAGTGCACAAACAGTTCCAAAAAGGCATAGAGATTTTTTCAAAAAGATATTGTGCATAATGGAAAGTCATTATTTGCTTATAGTAAACTAATATGATTGATTAAAACATAAAACATAGATAAAAACATGAATACAAAGAGAGTTATGTTGGACCTAGTAACCCTATCAAAGAAAGACATAATGAACACTCTTATGGAATCAAGAAGGGGGCTTACTAGTTATGTATGTCAACATCGTTTTTTGGGTCCACATCCAACCTGATGTGGTTGTATGGTGTGCCCCCTAAAAGTTTGAGATTGGCCAACAACTGCCTGAGGATCATCCTAAGAGTCTGCATGATTCAAAACCTTCAACTCTATGTCAAAGAATTCTTTTCAAAATACCTCTAACTTCTTGTCGAGGAGGTCCAATTTATGTAGAATAGCTTGATGTTGTTGTGCTCTCTCCTCCACCAATTGGGAAATAAAGGCCTTGTTATCGCATAGATTGTAGGTTGGGAAAAGCCCGAACCAATCCAAAAACATGGGACAATTGTGAGAGTATCTACCCACTTTCACCTTAGATGGACACTCTCCTCGCTTTAGAGATGATGAAAAATCACCACAAGGGGGGAATCCCAGTGACCCTAGGGGGATTGAGACAGAAAGTGAAGTGATGGAAGGTGAAACCCCTATAGATCGAGTACGGAAGTGTAAAATGGATTGGATAAGAGTCTTGTTTATAGGGGTAGGTTTCCAAAGTATAGTGTACTTGCAAAAGAGTGTTATACCTACCTGTTGGCACAGGGTAAGACCCAATGTTCAACACTTCAACAACGCACCAAAAAAACCCTAACTACCGTCCCTTTCAGCAACACCTGCGAAGAAAATGAAGTCTCACCCAAGGTAGAGGCAGGGGGGTTGCGGGACTCAAGTGTCTACAACCTAGCTTGGACACAGATCTATGATCACAATACTTAATCAAGCACTTAGCCAATAGTATGCATTAATTTATGATTCTTATTCACTTCATAGATTAACCCTAAATATAGAACATCATTGTAATAAACAGATCAACACCTCTAAGCACTTAGCATCATTTCAGATCTAACAGTCATTCACGTCATAAAGCACTAAGTAATCATAGATCTATCTATCATACATCAAGAACAATGCACTAAGAAATATAAGCATAAACACCATGAATAACATTGCGCAAAGCACATCAACACAGGATATATGTGGTTCACCCCAGTGTGGGGCTACGTCCACCAACTCTTCTTCTTATTTATTAGCTTCTTCCAATCTTCTTACATGCACCAAGCCACAGATCCAACTCCGCACAGGACAGGAGATCTGCGTGCACCTCACTAGATCCTCCTTCCCCGAATCAGATCAAGGCACCAAGCCTTAGACCATCTGCACACAAATCACTTACAAAACACTTGCACTTAGCTCTGCAAGTCTTAACTCATTCATGCACAAATCCAAATAGCCAAGCACTAAGCCGATTCTAGTAGTTATTACATTGCTTAGTTATCTATTTATACATTACAAAAAGGGCCTAAACATGGGTAAACCCATGGGCCGACATCCCATACCCGTTACATAAACCCTAAAAGCCCCAAAAATCTCACAAAAATGGCGAGATATCGCGATCTTTTCTTCGCCTGGGTGCTCTATCTTCGACCAGCCTATCAAAGTCCCAAGAATGGTCAAACATGACCAACGTTTCCTCAAAACCTAGTCAAGGGCCAACAGGCCCCCAACACTCACCTGTGACTCATCCCGAGTCACTCTGATCTGGGCAACTCTACTTCGAAGGCCTCAAGCTTAGCTTGAGCAGCCTCGACTTGATGCTTCGCTAGAGCCTCCTACTCGATGAACTCCTAGATTACTTGCTCGGTGACAGGCCCTTCCAGGTGTTGTTCTATTGTTGTGACCACTTGTTCCAGCTATGCACCTTGTCCTTGATCTCTTCGAACAATGTGTAGGCTTCGTCCTACACCGGCTAGAGTCGTTGTGTCACCTCCATAACTCTGCTCTAGATGGTAGTGACATGTTGTTGAACTGTGTGTTGCTCTTATGACCTCTTCATCTTCACCACTGCAATAAGCAACTTCAGTTGTGCATGCATAGTGGAAGCATGTTTCTTCGACTCCTGGAGCTCTGCTTCTAGTCTCCTCAGCTCTGGGTCTTCTAAAAGGTGCTCGTAGGTCTATGCACTTCGATCACTAAGTCGCTTGCATTCTGCGGCCAACACCCTGATTCTTTCTACAGTGCTCCTGGTCGTTTCTTCCCTTTTATCCTGAACTTCATGTGCAGTGCTAGGCATTGCTTGAAGTTCTAGCTCTGCTACTCTTTCTTGGAGTTGTTGAATAGCCTCAGCGAGATTCCCTACTTGGCTCTCAGCTATCTCTTCTTTTTTTTGTGCCAAGCTTGGAAAAAAGCTTAATTCTCTAGTCACTGCCTCTCTAATCCCAATCTGCTCCACGAGCAACTGATCTTTCTCTTTCTGGATTTTCTCTTTTTCCACTTCGAACTTCACCCAAAGGTCATATTTTTCTTGTTGCGCAACCCGAAGTTGCTCTAAGGCCTCCTCCTTTTCTTGTCTCAAGGCCTCTGTGGCCTGCTCCCTGTCTTCTTGGGCTCGACGAAGCTGAGCCTTTGTTGCATCTTCTAATCTTCGCAATTAGGTGGGCTCATCCCCCAATTCTATATTTTTTGCTGAAGGTGGCATAGTGGATGCTGCGCGGCTCGACTGGAGAGCTTGTTGGATGTCTTTCAGTTGTTTCTCGATATTTTCATATAATGTTTCTTGCTTCACTCCAGGTCTCTATAGGATGTCTTTTGAGGCATCTTCGACAGTTGTGATGATGATTGGATATCATCCATCATGAGCACATTTTGTGATGGTGGCTTACTGGCTCGGGATTTCTTCCGCGCTGAGGGTTTCTCTGGAGAACCCTTCCTTTTATTTGATGTTTCGGCCTCTGTAAGGGGGTCCTTTGGCGGTGTTACTTCTCCCTTTTCTTGCTTGTCTTCTTCACCTTCCTCCTCTCGATTTACTTCATCGCCTCCTCCTCCTCCAGGTGAGTCAGGCGCAGTTTCCCCTAACGAGCTATCATTTTCCTCACTGTTTATGTCCTACACTTCCTCCTTTTTCTTCTTCTTCTTGTCACTGCTTGGTCCATCATACTCAGTCCTAGTGACCACAGAACTTCAAATGAGGTCGGGGTCAGAGATTTTTGCATCTCCAATTGGTACAAGGAATTATGCATGCCATTCCTTGGTTATGTCCTCCATCTCTTCCTCAGTCAATTTGTAATAGGAATGCATCTCCTCCTTGTTTTCGTCCCCACGTGCGGTGATATATATGAAGTGTCGTTCTACGTGGAACTTCGTGAGTGGCCTGAACCTATGGAGTGTATCTTGCATCATTCAGGGGAAGGATTCAATTGCACATGGCATATGATTTCCATTTCTTCACCATATCGCTTGAATAGCACAAAGTGGTGAACCTTGCGGCCAATGGTTCTGATGGCTCGACTTCAGGGAATGTCGCTCCCTCCGGCATATCCCAAATGACAAATGATATAAGAATCAACAACCAACTGAAGTGGAATTCATAACCTTGGTCCTGCTCTTCGCGACATTCCTTCTCTAGCTCGTTGACGAGGTAGCTCACCCAGTTCATCTGCATCCCTTCGACACACTTCCCTGCAAGTTCAACTACGAATCATGTGACTTGTGTCGGCATGTTCTTTCTGACAATCTTTCCAGCGATCAATTGACAAGCTAGGTGCTCTGCACCATCCTGAATGGAGGATACCTTGTAGCCTCGCTTCCCTTTCTCCACATCGTCATATGCTTCTTTTATTCGTTGCGTCAAGGAGCGATATGATATCTTCCTAGGGTAGAACTTATGAGGTTCTAGTCCTTGCATGCTTAATCCAGTAATGAGCTGGATCAGCACCGGATCCATAGTGATACGCCTATCCAACCACAGGTACCCTCCATGGAAGCACGACAGGAGGAGTTTAACGCACGCGTTAACCTCTTGATGTTTGTCGAAGTGTAGGATCTTCATCACATTCAAGATAGTTGACCTCGTGATCTCTTTGATCCACGGATGGAGAACTATCTTAGGCTTCTTCCCAGTCGTCTTTGTTAGGTAGCGATGCGGTGCGAGCATCGCATAATTCTTCTTGTCGTCGAGGTTGAAATCACTTATATTGATAGTTGAGATCAGTCCCAACTGCGGTCCTACTGCGCGTATCCCTTTCGGGAGGTATGCAGTGATGAGCATGTACTCAAAATCTCTTGGGACATTTTCACGACTAACCGTTCTAGCCAAAGGCAGGATGTAGTCGGGAAACACCGACGAGATCTTCTTTACATTCGCCAGATCGTCGCGGTGCTTGCTTCTCTTCTCTATTGCGGGTCAGGATGGCCTAGATCGACTTCTAAGCTAGGGGGATGCTTGCAATCCTCTCATCGATGAGGCTTGCACTCCTGTGGACATAACTTTCTTAGCCATAAGTTCTATTAAGATCTCTTCCACAAACTTCTCTATTGCGTTGCGTTCGCCAGACATACACACTCGTAATCAAATAAATCGGGTAGGCGAATAGATACTCAAGGTAATTGAATCAATGGTGTGATCTAGATAGTACATCGTTGTATGCGATCAATTATTTGTGGGCTCAAATATCTTAGTTTGCAAAAGTGGCCCCAGTGAGGCATTTGATGGATTAAATAAGCAATGTCATAACAAAATCCTCCAATGGGCAGGAACGCCTCAATCAATACGATTCCATCTGTTGTGGCGTGGTCTCGACGGTCTCATGGTGATCTTCCGGACAATAACTGTGTTTCTAACCATTCTGGAGCGTCATTATAATGGTCGGGATGCCTCCAACGATCATATAGCTTCGTCATGGCGAAGTGTCAGTCTGCGTTGTTCTGCTATTTCGGCGAGGTTCAAGTTCTGCAAGCCTTCCTTCTGCGAAGTCGTCCCTGGAACTTCTTGTAGTTTTTCGAACTTTGCTTTCTTCTTACTGAGATTTCTTGCCTTCTTTCCTGTGATCGGAGTTTCTGGATTCCTCTTTCCATTCATATTCTTTTCTTCCCTTAGCGTAGTAACTTCGCATTATTGAGGGTCTTTCAAAGGGTTCGAGTGTAATGCCTCTTCTCTTAATATTTTTGGGGTAGGTGTTCTTTTATCGTGTATGGATAGGGTTTTCAAGCCTTCCTGCGTTCTTGCGACTTCGACAGCTAAGTCTCTGGCGCTCAGTTGCTTTGACTTGTCCTCTTGTTCTTGCTCTATTTTTCTGGCTATGAAGTCCCTTAATTCTTTCTTTTTCTGTTTTGTGGCTGCCTCCTCTTCTTTTTTTCGGATCTGATCTTTCTCAATCCAAGTCTTTCCTAACAAAAGTGAAAAAGGGGCGTTGTTCTCAACAAACTTAATGACCTCAAATTCTTCTTCAGTCAATGTTCCATGGGCAGTCATAGGTACATTAATACCTCTTCCACACAGGGTTATCATCTTTCCTTTAAACAATCCTTTCCTTCCCAATGAAGGAACCATATTAGGTTTTCCTAAAATTTCCCAAGTATTTTCTCGCATAAGATTCACATGCGTTTCCTCATCTAATACACAGTCTATGTCAAAGTCCCTTATTCTTGTTTCTATACACTGCGTCTCTTTTAAGATCTCTAGTAAACTAATGTTTATGTGATCCTTTAGTGTTTCTTTTAGATGTAATCATAGTCTCTAATTGTTTCTAGTTCTTTAACATATCTTAGTTTCTTGACCTTCTTCATGGTTTTCTTGTCTCATGTTCATCTTTTCGACTTTAGCAATCATTCTAGGGCAATCCAAAACCTCATGATCAACAAATTTACAACAAAGACAAATAGGACCTATATAAGGGCATTCCTTAGCAAGATGCCTTGGTCTTTTGCAATTATAACATAGTGTTAATCCTCTCTTTCTTTTGAATGATCCCCAAACTTTTCTATACTGCATACTGGGATCAAAGTGATGAACCTACAAAAAATTATTTCTAGGACCTTGCATCCACTTCTTAGTCCAAAAATTCTTTCTATGCATAGGAATAACATATCTTTCACTATCTCTATCAAATTTATTCAGATCAAATCTTCTTTCTTCTAGTTGTGGCCTAGTTTTGAGACTAGGACCAAATATATCAAACATAACTAGATTCATACTTTCGAAGCAAAAATTTCCACTTATATTACCTTTACCAGAGAACAAAGCTTTAAGATCTTACCTCTTTCCTTCAGATCAGGCTTCTCTTTCTTAGCACTAAGATTCACAACTCAAGTAGAATACTGTGCACTACATCAATACATCTACGCACATAGATTTCTCTTTTCTTCAGTTCCCAGCAATCACAGTTTCAAGTCCCGACAACAAAACCATTTGTTGGCACAGGGGCAGACCCAGGGTTCAACACTTCAACAACGCACCAATAAAACCCTAATTACCAGCCCTTTCAGCAACACCTACGAAGCAAATGAAGTCTCACCCGAGGTAGAGGTAGGGGGGGTTGCAGGACTCAAGTGTCTACAACTTAACTTGGACACAGATCTGTGATCACAATACTTAACCAAGCACTTAGCCAATAGTATGCATTAATTTATGATTCTTATTCACTTCACAGATTAACCCTAAATGCAGAACATCGTTGTAATAAACAGATCAACACCTCTAAGAACTTAACATCAGTTCATATCTAATATTCATTCATGTCATAAAGCACTAAGAAATCATAGATCTATCTGTCATACATCAAGAACAGTGCACTAAGCAAACATAAGCATAAACATCATGAACAACATTGCACAAAACACATCAACACAGGATATACATGGTTCACCCCCAGTGTGGGGCTACACCCACCAACTCTTCTTCTTCTTTATTAGCTTCTTCGAATCTTCTTACATGCACCAAGACACAGATCAACTCTGCACAGGACATGATATTTGTGTGCACCTCGCCAGATCCTCCTTCCACGAATCAGATCAAGGCACCAAGACTTACACCGTCTGTGCACAAAGAACTTACAAAACACTTGCACTTATCTTTGCAAGTCTTAAATCATTCGTGCACAAAGCCAACTAGCCAAGCACTAAGCCGATTCTAGTAGTTCCTACATCGCTTATCTATCTATTTATACATTACAAAAAAGGCCTAAACATGGGTAAACCCATGGGCCGACATCCCATACCCGTTACATAAACCCTAAAAGCCCCAAAAATCTCGCAAAAAGGGCAAGATCCCGCGATCTCTGCTTCGCCTGGGCACTCTGTCTTCGACCAACCAGTAAGAATGGTCAAACATGACCAACATTTCCTCAAAATCTGGTCAAGGGCCAACACTACCTGAGACAAGACAAAATATAGATATACAAGCCAGATAATCAAAGGGACAAGCAAATTAATCTTGTTGTCCTATATTGCAGCAGTAAACAAGAATATATATCAACAAGTTAATGATAACAATGGCAACAAAATATATCACCAAAAGTCAAATAAATGATGCAAGAGACTAAGTAACAATTACTAGTGTAACTCTAGTGAAATAAAACAAGACTTTAGTGACAATATAAGGCTCTTAGATGATGTTATCAACAAGTTATTATGAAAGCCAAGTGGTTGTAGCAAACTTTTTCTACACCACCAAATGAGCAAGTAAACCACCCAAAAGATAGCTAACTTCAAGTAGATTAGTTATAGTATCTTCTAAGCAATTTTTAATGGTGGAAAAGTAAATTTAAAGAAAGAGTTTGAATGAGTTTGGCTATAGCCCTAATGACTGTATCTTTTTAATTGATTATAACCAGAGAACTACCAAGCCAACCTAGATGCCTTAGTGGCTCAAGAAACCTTGTGACACTAAAAGAAAAATCCAATGAACAAAATCAATATCTCTCAAAATCATGTGTACCAATGCAGAGGATTTTATTTCTCCAGTGAAAATTTAGACTAGTGCCTTGTGTAACGCCCCCACCATTACGACACATCGAAGTAAAATAGGTAATTTTGTTTTAAATCATTAGGAAATTAACATCATTGTGTAATTCACAACATCGCATAATCAATGTGTCATCATAATTAAAATCATTACAAGTGACACATCATTGTAATCAATAGCGACTCAAGCCAATGTAATAACATAAAAGATAGAGACATGCGATCAACACATAAACATAAATAGCGATGCGGTTCAACAGATCTCAATCAACCAAAGCATTATAAATAATGATCAACCATGTCACTGAATATGAAATAACTACCTGTCTGACCTATCCTGCATGGTTAGGAATTCCAAGACACATAAGCAATGCTCAAGCTCAGGATTCATCCGACTGATTTTGACCATTTAAGGTCTCAGGGCTAACGATTTTTTTGAGGAACAAGGAGGTGTCTAAATCCTGCTAATCCAATCAATCTGACAACAACTACGTCAAACAATCAATCTAAATCATCAATTATTCATGGTGCAAGAGTATTCTAATCACTTAATTAAACATACCTCAACATTTTTCAATGCACGCAAATAATCTAATCACTTAGGAAATCATACATCACGTTATTTCAATGCACGCAAATAACCAATAACTTAATCATTTATACATCATCATTATTACATAGCGCAAATCAATCTAATTACTTAATCATCAACATATTCCATGGCGCAAAGGTACTCATCGATATTATTTTCAATGGCGTAAGAGAATTCATCAAATTTCGTTTCATGGCGCAAAGTAAGAAATTTACATACCAATCATACATCCACATAAATTTCCAAGGCGTGCAAGTAATCTAAACACTTAATTAATCACCGATCAACCTTTATTTCAGGCCGTGCGAGTAATCTAATCTTAACAACTCTATGTGAGGATTCAAGTTACTCAAGTAACCAGGTAAAGGAACTATAAGAACGGAAACCAAGTCAACCACGTGTAAGCAATATACAAACTTCATAGATTAACCCATAAAGATTCTTACACAAGGAACTAACATCATCAACCAGCATATTGATAAAGCTTCAACTATGTGCATAACCCTTTAAAGATTTAAAGGATCAATTATTGAGCTATGTAAAAATAAATTCTAGGGTCACCTACCTATCCATTGCAAGGTAACAAGGGACTCGTCCAAGTGTTCGCAGAACACCCCATTCATCAAGCTCATGAATACCCCGGGGCGTTTGTCAATCCAAACGAAAAAATGGTAAACTTGTAGTGTCTGAACCTCGTCTCGAATGTGGTCTTAGGAATATCTTCCTCGTTAATTCATAACTGGTGATATCCTGATCTCAAGTCAATCCTTGAAAACACCATTGCACCTTTCATTGATCGAACAAATTGTCCATTCTTGAAAACAGATATTGGTTCTTGATCATTGCCTTGTTCAATTGATGGTAGTCAATACAGAGCTTCCACGACCCATCCTTCTTTCTTATGAAAATAACAGGCACACCCCAAGGTGACACACTTGGATGTATAATTCCTAGGTCCAAAAACTCCTTCAGTTGCATTTTCAACTCATGTAACCCAGGTGTTGACATCTGATA
This sequence comes from Picea glauca, assembly GCA_000966675.3. Lineage (NCBI taxonomy): Eukaryota > Viridiplantae > Streptophyta > Pinopsida > Pinales > Pinaceae > Picea > Picea glauca. Next base: position 351,903 of record JZKD02S1934189.1, read on the forward strand.
AGACATCCTTTCTATCGGTTCAGTTCCAGGGTTCGATTAGATTGTAAACTCCAACTCTTTTGCGGGCAACAATCTGGGTAAATATTCTAGAAACACGTCAACAATGCTCAGACTACTGGAAGGTCTTCCAATCCTTTCGCCTTGCATCTTTTAAATAATGTCAAGATTGCATATAACTTGCACATCCCTTGCGTATACTCTTCTGCAATTGTACCTGACATTTCTTGCACAGAGGACTGATGCTCATCCTGGCGGTTGTTTACCGCTACATGCATCCTGTGGGCCTTGCCTGAATCTTCCACGGTAGTGGGCCTTGATGATTTGGACGCTTTGTCCTTCTCCATAGGACAGTCTCACTGGTAATGTGGCCTACCACATTTCCAACATCCAGTCTTCGGTCCAGTACTCCTGGTCCCCAAAGTAGGAGTTGTCGGCCTAATAGCCTATGATCCCGGTCTGTTCTTCTGAACAGGCCTACCTGTTGCTGCTACGCTTCATATGTTGTTTTTCCAGACGTTCTTGCAGGAGTCCTACCCTAACCCCCACTGGTCAGCTCTTCCTCAGCTATGAGGGCCTTCTGGGTTGCATCATGCAACGTCTGAGGCATTAGGATCATCACCTTTGCACGAAGGTTGGAGTTGAGGTTGAACACAAACTTGTTGACATCTAGCTTCTTCGTGTTTAGATGCAGGGCATACCAAAGTAGCTCCATAAATATAGCCTCATACTCTAGCATCGTACGACCATACTATAGCCTCATACTCCATACTATAGCCTCATACTCATTGAGTTGGCGTTCAATGAATTCCTCTGACAATTACTTCTCACAGAACCATTCCTCAAGCATTTCCAAAGACACGTCTTCGACGCCCATGTTCAGTTGAGGTAGGAGTCTTCCACCATAGAAGAACACTCCCCTTCAAATGAAATACCACCATGTGAACCTTCATGTTGTAGGTATAGACACGAAGTGCGAAGCACATCACCATGTTCTCCAACCAAGCCTCGGCGGTTGAGCTGTCCGTGGCACCCATGAACTCGGGAAACTTAATCTTCTTGATTTCTTTGTGAATTCTACCACTGCCAGTAAGAGCACACTATGACCCTGTTAGCACTCTGTAATTTGCCTAAGGCTGCTGAGGCAAACACAGAGGTAACCTCGAACCGCTTCGAGTCTTGGATCTAGCCCTCCAAGACTCAGAGAGGGATCTCTCTTTCAAATTTAACTTTGTTTGTAATGGATGTTAGGCTAGCTATAAAAGCAAGGAAAGTATAGAGTTTTTTATTTTGAGATGGTCAGTTTGGGACAGCAAGGAGAGCCACTGGGCAAATGGGGTCTGCGTTTTAGACTAGGTGATTCAATCTCAGATATGGACAGAGCTCTTTCACAAGGCAAGGTAGCAGCAATAATGGATCGTATTGAGTTTAGATGGCGTCGGTTTGAGGAAGGAAATAGGTGAGGAAAAAGACAGGCAAAGGAGCACTTAAGAATCCCTAAGCTAGCCTTTTGCAGAAAACATAAATATCATCAAAAGCCGAGAGGCAAAGTATACGCTGATAAATTCTGCCCCTATAACTTTCCTTCTGATAATAAGAAAAAGAAAACGAGCATCATGACCACAGGGAGAAACATTAAACAGAGGAAGAACACCACCACTATCACTACACAAGAATCCTGTCAAAGAAATATGTCTATTGTTGATTTTTCATAAAAATTACAGAGAGATATTCACTGATATCATTAAAGGATTACAGAGAAATTCTCTGGCTAAAACACAGCCTATGCTCCAGAAAAGAAAATGAAAATTACAGCTTTGGACCTCTCACACAGGTCAAGCCTCTCCTATCAGCCCAGTCGAACCCTCACTTCATCTTTTACATGTGTATTTATAATAAAAACCCCCCTAGCCTTCAAAGATTCGGGCTCTAACTTCTGCTTTCTAAAAATAGAAAAGCAGTTACAATATAAACACCTATCAATTGCTTCCTCAAACAAATCGAATAGTCAATTTACTGGAGACTAGATTTTGCATATGCTTCTTCGACATCTGGAGTCAGTTTTGGTTTGCTGGCAAATTCACTCCAATGGCATTAGAACAAATAGATGCAGAATTAGTTAAATACTGGAGGTTGTTTAAGAGTAGCTACCAGTTGTAAGGTCGATGCCTTTAAACAATGATGCTCTGCCACCTATGTGTAACTGCTCTACCACTTGTGCTTAACTGCTGCCATGTGGTTCTGGATTGCCAAATGTGTCATTGCCAGGTGTCTTCTATAGCCTCACGGGGTATGATTCAGTGGATACTACATTTACACTGTCAAATTGCCACTGAAACAAACCGACCTGCGGGAAAAGGATGAATGTTTGTCTTTCTTCTACCAACTGTAAAACCCAAGCTTTAGCCTATCACACTTATGGACTTCAACTATGTTCATTTTCAGGCCTGTTGAAGTGCAGTGCATGCTTTGAGGCTACAACTTTATAGTGTCGATGTCTTCAAGTGAAGTTTTTTAAGTCTACAACATCCTGGCTCTCGATGAGAGAAGTGTGAGAACTGTTGAAAGCAACACCAGGACCTCTGTTGTTCTGAAGGAGAAAAGTGTAGGCAATACCAATGGTAAATTTCTTCAATATGGAGGATGACTTTTTGGCCCTCACCTGTGAATGTCCTAACGTGTATGCGACACTGGCTTCCTTGGCTTCAACAAGCTCTATAAGCTCTATAAGCTCTTCTCTCACCCGTGGATCTAAATCAGAGCTCTTGAATAACTCAAACTTGTCTTCCTTTTTCCTTGGTTTAAAAGCATCTACTTCATATGATCTAGCATGACAACTTGTGCACTGGGGATAGTTCGTTTTCCTCTTGATCTGAAAGAACTATCTTCAATTCAGAATAGGTTGATGTACTGAATAATGTCATCCTAGCAGTGCTACGCAATTCAGTGCTATAATCAAAGAAACATCTCCCTTGAATATGTTGTTAAACTATATAGGATTTGGCATCTACTGAGAATATGTAAGGTTAATGCCTTCTCCACGTGTTCCAATTGAAACAAACAGAAACTTTGCCATGTTTAGATAACCCCCCAAATAGCAGCTTGGTAGCAACTTTACAAGCCCGAATAGATCTACTATGTTGCTGTCTGCTTCAAACAGAAAAACCCTGCATTCCATTTCTGCAATATTCATCAAACTTCGAGATTTTCATCTGTAGCTTTGGCTCCAACAACATTCCCTGAACCCATCTTATCTTCCTCTTCTACATTATCTTCAGTGGTTACAGCCATTGCGACAGCTTTGGCTACAGCTTCAGCTGGAGGGGGGTGATCAAACTTGCAAGTCGCATCATACTTGCAAGTTCCAGTTTTCATATAGAATGGGCGGATGGCTTCACCCTCTCTCCTTGGAAGGCCTGCAAAATTTCATTCTCATCAAATCCCCAAGGACAGAAGCTACTCTCAACACACAAAAAGTCCTTATTTCGTATCCATAAATGATGTGAGCAAAACGCTAACAAATCGACCATAACTGTAATGATCAGGTGGACATTGAGACTCGGGTTTTCTAATATCTAAGAGCTTAGTCTCAAGTAGGAAATCGCTCTTCTCCATATGTGTTGTCTGTTACCATAAAAAACTTCTCCCTTGTGACTAAACGCTTGGCGTTGACCTGTGTATCAGGGTGCATGGATCAGACACCCTCACTATTCAACAATAAATAAACATCAGCAAGTTTTAGAGCACATAAACAAAAAATGCAATTGCCACTGACTTTAGTGATACCACCTCTCACGTAACCCTTCGACTTTGATGAAATATTTTTAGTTTTACACTTGCTGTGATCATCCATGTCAGTTATTTCAATTATTTCAACCTTCCAAAAATAACACTGTTTGTCACAACATTCTGAAGAATCTAGTGATGTCTTTGATGGCGCGAGTATATCTCCATGAGAGTTGTTAGCATGAGAAATGCTTGGACCTGACCTGCTCGCCTACCAAGACCCATAGGAAAGTTATCGGGCTTGATATCCCTGTGTAAACGCCGAGACACACTGCCAGATTCGTTTGCATCATTATCACCATCATACTCATCAAAATCCGCTGTCGATCTGAGCCAGAATAACAATTGAGGGTATCAAGGTAGTTCCCTTTGGACCAGATACATGTTGTTGGACACCTGCACCGTAACCCCGGGGCACGATCTCCACAATATATGGCGTATCAGAACCTGGACTTACACACGTCGACTAGCATCATCTCGCTAATACATTGACACATCAATTCTGGTCGACACCTAGGCGTAGGGTTGAAAAGCTGTTGTTTTATATCAATTAAAGACCAATTCTCATCAACTCCATTGTGAAACAGGGCGCTGGAAAAGGCCAAAAGAAAGGTGGGAAGAAAGAGTATGTATTTTGTGCTCGTCCATAAAAGTGGAAACAGAAAAACATTTCATTTTAGAATGTGAGGCCCTCAAAGACAGCAGGGAAAATTATGCAGGTATTCTGGCAGCTAAGTCCTGGGATAATCTATTTAGCGAAGAGTTTGTTGAGAAGCTGGGAGCGATTATTGTAAAACTTCACAGGAAAAGGGCCGAATGCAAAAGCCAGATGGAAAAACAATCTGTCCCATAGGCTATTTTTAGCCGCGTGGACGTTAAAAATACTTTCTTTCTTTCTTTCTATTTTTTAACATTCAGTGGGCAATATCCCACATTTTCGTGGTGAATAGCACATTCAGCGTTTAAATAAACCAACAGTCATAGGTTATGTCAAGTAATGAGCTCGAGGCTTGGGCTTTGGGGTTTGGTGTTGGCGTTGGTGCTGGCGCTACTTTGTGTGTTTGCTCTTGGGGTATGAAACGGTGCTTATCCTCGGTGTCGGAGATTGGCTCTAGGCCACTTAAACTTTTGGAAAATACTTCTTTAACTTTTTGCATAAAACCATGTATGAAGGCCGAAGGGAAGATTTTTCCAAATTCACCAAAAATCACTAATAAACCCCATTTTGCATTTACCCCCAAGATAAAGATTTTTCCATTTCAAAACACTTCACACTTTTGCTAAAAATTGCACCAAAAATTGCTTTGAAGTTCGGGCGCAAACATTCATCTTGTGCTTGGTCACTGTCGGGCGTTTTCCTCCGTAATCGCCATGCATCATGAGCGAATAATGGTTGAATCTAACTTTCAAGCTCTTGACATTAATTTTCTAGACGTGGCAGATGAACAGGGCGAGATGGCGAATCCAAACGTTAAAGAGGTTTTTCTAAATTCTCCATGGTATGCAGAC
>JZKD02S1934189.1:360201-378620 GCA_000966675.3 Picea glauca
TCTCACCCCAAGTGGCCCGTTGTCCATTAATAACAGGATAACATACCCGTTGTCACGCTGACCGTTTTCCCGCGTCCGACCGACCCATTTTTAAATAAAACTACCGTTCTCCTTTGTATTCGTTATTCATCCATCGCGCCAGAAACCTCCATTGCTCCCACATCGTCTTCACCTATAGTCAGTTGACCCCACTAACGTATTGTTTATTGCAGGTACAGTTGCCGAAATGGTATCTAAGACGAAGCAAGCTGAAGAAGAAGAGAATTTGTTCGTTCCTCCTCCGGTTGACCTGGATAAAATCCCCCTGGTCGATAAAGACCGCTTAATAGCAGATACCATATGCAGTTTTGACTTCTCTGATCTCCAGACGTGGCTCCGGGAGGTTTTCCTGGACCAGAGCGACGGAATTGGACTCTGGGAGTCCAATTTGCCTCTATATCTTTTCCCTCAAATCCATAATTTCCACGAGTTTGCTCTCCAATGCCAGGCCCACTACGTCCCTGACCAGAAAGCCATCCTTTCTTCATCTGGAGATGCTCTTTTCTTCATCACCCCGGAAGATATCGACAAGATGCTACAAGTCACCCGAGCCGAATCTGCGTCACCCTTTAACTTAGAGGTCCTCACCGAGCTTTACCAGAAAATGACTTTCCCACAAAGAGCTCAGATCTTCGAGCTTTTTCTTCCCACTTCAGCTCCACTCTCGTCCACCAATCCTCCGTACCCCTCGTCTATGTTTTCCACCAAAGGGAATCAGATTATTTTGTCTCTATGTGCCCTGCTTGGGTACTATTCTGATCAGTGGGTGGACGAGCCCATCCTGGGCTTTCTATCTATCTTCTCAAATGATGAACAACCGACCAAGCAGTTCGACTACAGCACTTTCCTCGCCCATAATATCCATGAGCAGTTCATCAATTTCACCACCGAAGGCATGTTTAGGTATTCATCCATTCTGGCTTACATGTTCCTCTATTTCCAAGCCGACAGGTTCAACTTCTCCATGCAGAAGATGGACGTCGATGGGAAGCCCCAACCAGTCACAGCGTGGACTTCTCTCCTGAAACACAATTTTGTTGAATACGACTTCACAACGTTCATTGACCGGTTTTACCACCCTGTGGTAAGTATGTTGCATGGCATGCCTGAGCCACGAATTAATGATGAGGTCCAGAGGATCCTCCACCCCTCGGACAACGTTCAGACAAGAGACTGGTATTTATGCCAAAACCACACAGAAATCAGAATCTTTGGATGCGAATTGGCGCCTTATAAACTGCCTCGATATGTACCGGTAAGGGTCTTTGCACTAGAATATATAAGGCAGATTATGAATTCTAACAATATTCATTTTGTTTCCCTTAAGAAAAAGCAGCAGCTGAGAATCAAGGGTCAAATTGGTCCTTTCATCTGCAACAACCGAAGCGCAGGGGAAGAAGCAGATCGACTTTTGAAGGAGATGAAATCCTCTACGAGTTTCATCTGGCGTTATGATCCACATGGGATCATTTCAGACATGAGGGTAAAAAACAAAAATACCCCGTATACTCACGAGCCCAAGCCAGACATCGAAAAATTCGTGAATCAGGCAGTATGGTTGCCCGATACTTTGTTAGACTTGGAACAGCAGGCGCCCTCAACAAGCGCTCTTCCCGCTACCACAACTCAGGTCCTCAAGGAGAAGAGGCCCCGACAGGAGTCGTCTCCTCCTGTAACTGAGGTGTCTTCAGAGGAATTCCACATTCACTCCAAGAAGCCGAAGACAGTCTCAACTCCCGGCACAACAGTAGAAGCTTCCATAGTGACTACCACAGTGACCACCATGGGGGCCAAGCAAGTCACTCTACCCTTCGGCTCTAACCAGCTTAAGGAAGTAACAAAGGCATTAAAAACCATTGATTCTCCCTTGGATACTCCGCCAAGCAAGACTGGGCCCAAGCTGGGCATTTTTGAAAAATATGACTTGATCAGGAAAAAGAACCAGACGCTCACAAGCAGCACCTATGCACAGTTCCAGAAGCATTCATCCACAGCCTAGCATAGACTCCTTTCGGCGTTTGATACAGAAAAGGGTAGGATGCATATGGCATTCCTACAAGCACAAGTGGTTGATCCCAAGGTAATGTCTGACTACAAAAGGGCCACGTTTGAGTTTCAAACAAAGGATGTGCATCCGGCCGATCAGATGGATCTGCACAAGCAAACGGGGGAGATGATTTTCCACACTTTGTCCCACGCTTCAACTTCTGCATCTAAGTTTGGGATAGCATTGAGCAATGCCCAGACTCAACTGAAGCTGGAAAAAATATCTTCCTTCGCGAAAGACAACAGGATAAAGACATTGGAAGAACTGGTCGTCAAGATTGGTTACGACCCGGCGAACGTCAAGGCTGCCGAGGAAATGATTAAAAAGAAAAATGCTGACATCGCCTCATTGAGAAAATAGCTAAAGCTCCCTCCAACAGAGGACCCACAGGCAAAGGAGATAGCTGAAAAAGAAAGTGAAAAAGATGAGATGTTAAGATTACTCCTTGAGCAGAATGCTCAGTTGAAGGAGATGGAGGCTGAGATGGAAAGACTGTTAAAGGAAAAAGAGCAGGCAAAGCCAATGGAAGGCATTCCATTGAGTGCCATCCCCATTGCAGGATTGAGCACAATGACAGTGACAGTCATTCCGTCTGCAACATCAGTGCCCTTACCAGAAGGAGCAACAGACCTGGCCAAGTCCATGGAGAGAATGAACCTGCAAGAGTCTGAAATCAGCAGGCTTAAGAAAGAGGTGGAGAATCTCCAAGAGCTAAAGACTTCTTTCCAGACAAGTCTGTCCAGAGAGAAACAGGTGAATGAGCAAATTAAGAAGGAGCTACAGCAGCTCCAAAAGCAGACCTTGGCCGGGAAGACTCTGGCTAAGGCCAAAGAGGTGATATGGACTGATATTTCCAAGTCCGTAAATGAAATATGGCCAATGTTTCAAATCATGTTTGAGCAAAATGAGTTGCTCGAGAGGAGCAAACAAGCTGTGGAAAAAATCAGAACAGAACTGGGAGACATGCCAGCCCAAGCTAATGAAATCATAAGGTTCCTGAATTCAAAGACCAGGGAGGAATTAGAAGAATTGAAGATCGAGGACAGGACAGAAACTATACTGGAGGTGAAAAGAGTTCTGACCAAAAGAGGCCTCATGCTTCAGCTTGAGGAGAAAATCCAAGTTATGGATCAAGGAGTGCAAAGGTTTTTCCACAAGATAGATGCTCTGCAGAGGAAAGCCCTGCCTGGTATGAAGGTCATCAATGATAAATTAATGACACTCCCTGACTATAAGAAGAAGTTGACTGAAGCGTCTGGTTCCAAGTTTGCAGGGGTACAAGGGAGTATCACGGGAAAAACATTCATAGAAGCCCTGCAGTTGGATATTGATATCCAACATGAAATTAAGCACATATTCGTCATCAAGCCCACATTTGCTAAGTACACAGATATGGATGAAGTGTATAGGAGATTGCTTAAAATCACAGTGCCAGGTCATATCAGATGGGAGGAGCTGTGCGATCTGCTAGATTAGCCGATGAGTTGTCGCGATCCAGTCACATGTCCAGTCAGAAGAGGTTGCGAAGACACATCGCCAACGGCCTACCCATAAGTTCAGCAAACAGTTGTGATGAGTCACCAAACAGTTTTTGATTAGTTAAGTTAGTTATGCTAAAAATAGAATGGACACGTCCTGATCAGTTATGATAGGAACGTTTGTATTTTGACTTATAAATACTTGATTTTTCAGTGTATTGAGGGTTGTTGATTCGCACACCCTGTTGCTATCAAACTGTACTATTTTTTAAGAGATCTGCCATTAATAAAGAAGAGGCACTTTACCGGATTCCTGCGCATGTTCCCTGGTGATGTGATTCTCTCAGTCAAATGTTTTCTTGCTCTGTAATCATCTTGTTTTTCAATAACTAATCTTTACGAATAGCGTTATGTTGCAGGATTTATCTTTGATACCTTGTTTCCGATTCTAAAGATTTTAATGTTCATCTTCTAAATATCTCCAATTAAGAGATTCTTAAGTGCTTGTTAGTTGGGGTTGTTTTCCTTATCTTTCTTCTGATCATCATTTAAATTTTTAAAGATCCAGTGAATGTGTTACCTCGCCTTGTGAAGGATTTCTTCAGCGTTTCTGGTTGCATCTCAAAATTTGTTAGATACCGACCCCATAGCCCAATGGATGTGTAAACAGTCTCAACCAATTCAAAAACCCTTTTACAACAAAACCAAACTCGTGCCTTTACCTAGCCTAATATCTAAATTAATAAACAAAGGTAAATCATATAGAGAGATCCCTCTCTGAAGCTGGAAGGGCTAGATCCCAGCTTTAAAAGCAGTTGGTTAAGGTTACCTTTGTATATTTCATCTTTTTCAACCTCTAGGAAATTTACCAAGTGCTAACAGACCCCTCAGGGTACAGGTGCCTTGGCCTCTTCCCTATCTAGTCGGTTAATCAAGGCCTCTAACATCAAGGACCTCATCAATCCAACCACATCCCCCACAACAATCTGCTCCTGTCCAATGACTTGATCTTCTCCTTAAGGGTTATACCCCTATGGAGTAGATGCTACTACAGGCATCACGCCTCTGCCCCTAGCACCACTCGTCGACCTCCACGACGTCCTCTAACCAGGATTACCGCATGGACATGTTTAAATTTTAATTAGCAATAAGTTATTACTCAAGTGTTTAATACAGTGAAAGGCGTGATGATCCACAGCCACAGGGTTGAACCTACTCTTATACCATATGTAACGCCCATGTCGTTATGGCACATCAAAGTACATAGGTAATTTGTTTTTTAAAGCATTAGGAAATTAACGTCAGCACGTAATTCACAACAACGCATAATCAATGTGTCATCATAATTAAAATCATTACAAGCGACACATCATTGTAATCAATATCGACTCAAGCCAATGCAATAACATAAAAGATAACGACACACAATCAATACATAAACATAAATAGTGATGCAGATCAACACATCTCAATCATCTGAAGCATTATAAATAATGATCAACCATGTCACTGGATATGAAATAACTACCCACCCAACCTATCCTGCATGGTTAGGACCTCCAGGACACATAAGCAACGCTCAAGCCCATGATTCATCCGATTGATTTTGACCATTTAAGGTATCGGGGTTGGCGATTGTTTTGAGGAACAAGGAGGTGTCTAAATCCCGCTAATCCAATCAAGTCGACAACAACTAGATCAATCAATCAATCTAAATCATCAATTATTCATGGTGCAAGAGTATTCTAATCACTTAATTAAATATACCTCAACATTATTCAATGCGTGAAAATAATCTAATCACTTAGAAAATCATACATCACGTTATTTCAATGCGTGCAAATAACTAATAACTTAATCATTTATACATCATCATTATTACATAGCGCAAAGCAACTAATTACTTAATCATCATCATATTCCATGGCGCAAAGGTAATCATCGATTTTATTTTCAATGGCGCAAGAGAGTTCATCAATTTTTGTTTCATGGCGCAAAGTAAGCAATTTACATACCTATCATACATCCACATAAATTTCAGGGCACACGAGTAATCTAAACACTTAATTAATCATGCATCAACATTTATTTCAAGGTGCACGAGTAATCTAATCTTAACGACTCTATGTGAGGATTCAAGTTACTCAAGTAACCAGGTAAATGAACTATAAGAAAGGTAACCAAATCAACCATGTGTAAGCAAGATACAAATTTCATAGATTAACCCATAAAGATTCTTACACTAGGAACTAACTTCATCAACCGACGAATTGATAAAGCTTCAACAATGTTCATAACCCTTTAAAGATTTAAAGGATGAATTATTGAGCTATGTAAAAAAAAAATCTAGGGTCACCTACCTATCCATTGCAAAGTAGCAAGGGAGACCAATCATAAGGATCACTACACGAAGAAATTGAAAGCGTAACATCCATGTAAAAGAACTAGAGGAAATAAAAGTTATATTAATTAACTAAGGTTTTACTAACATAAAAGTCTCAGTCAAAATGGAAATCACTAACATATAATCCCTTATATAAGCCTAAGTTAAATATTCCAACCATATCACTACCCTCCCCATACAATATGTCTGATTAACATTATACAACATTAATTGAAATCTATAACACTCAAGTATATGAGGCTATTAATTTATCCCAGTAAATTGAATCTATAAAATCTTTGAATTCTCTTTTACACTTGTTCGAGAGTTTAATATCATGCTCAACATGAGGATTCAAACAGGTACACATGGGGCTTCTTATTAAATAATACCTTGTGGACAAAATTGAAAAAAAAAACATGAATTAACCAACAAAACTGTAGGAAGGGATTATTAAGAGAGTGAAACACATTTACCCCAACTGTAACAGAAGGTGTTGCACCTTGATAATGAGTGTAAGGGGGTTAGATCAAATTCTCATGTAATAAGAGGACTCTGAAGTGTGAATAGAAATAAAACCTCGACAAGGGTTTGTTGGGGTACATACGACAATTGAAATACATCGAAGGTCATCAAGAGCACCAAGATCTAAATATGTGGATTTAATGGATCAGGCAGCGATGCAGGAATGCCATCACGTGGTGGCATACAGGTGAAGGATAGGTCGCATCCCAGCAAGAATCCAGGCGAAATTGCAGCTTACCCACAATCATACTTAACATAATATTCGTTGGGAATTGTCTGCGCACTGAGCGTTGGGGTGTATCCCATAAAAATGCGTGCAATCCCAGAAATTAAGCCATTGCTTTTAGAAGAGATCAACCGGCAGGAGTTCATTTAGCAACTCAATTTATTCCTTGAGTACCTCAGTATTCGATTATCTATTCTAAAATTTAATGGAGATATTATTCGTTGGAAATTACACAAATCACACCTGCACATGGTAGCATCATGGCCATTCATTCCATAAAGTGATAGATGTTTTTACAGTGTCACTATTCAATGAATGATTGGATCTGCAGGAAGTTGTAGCTTATGAAATCTTCGACATAGAAAAACATATTTTGGGTTGCAAAAATTGCATCACTAACAATCACTTATCCAATACAAAAGAGAGAATCAAGGCGTTTGAAATAATAACATATTACAAATTTTAACAGAATATAATTGAGCAATCATTAATCAGCCTTATACACAGAGATAAAGTACCGTAATCGATGGCGAAGATATCGTAGACATCTCTCACGACGACATTCCTCTCAACTCTTCGCTCGCTAATCGTTGAGACCTCATCGGTACCTCCCAGTCAATGCCAAGGGTACTCTTCTTCCCCCTTAGCCCCCCAAGCCGCAAAGGGGCCACACACACACACAACAATAAATCCTCTAGCTTCCCAGCTTGTCTCACAAGGTAGAGCTACCACTCTCTCTCTCAAGCTGGGTATCCCAACTCTCACAAGTAAAACCAGTCAAAATTTTCTGCAGCATAGCTTTACCCATAACGTCTGTGTCAACTCTCATTCCAAACCATTTGTTTTGTAGGAGTTTCCTCAATGACAACCTCCACTCGCACATTTAACTCACTTTTTAATTAGATAATTTAGAATTACTTTCCCCGTACACTTGTCACCATGTCCCTTAGTTGCACAAGTAAATTCACAATTTATTTTAATTAAATTCGATTTCTCTCACCTCTCCTAAAAACGCTCCTTAAATCACTCCTAGTTGTCCTTTTATTCCCCTTATTTCCAATTAATGATTGACACCTTTGTAAATCCGAGTTGAGTTAAAATAGGATTCTTCTCTAGTTAGACTAGTGTTAACTAGACTGTAGATACCCTTCTATGCGTACACATTGCTTTTATGCTTTATTCCTTTCTTATCATAATTTCCAAATGGATATTTTTTGCACACATGTGTATTGTATTAACTCTTTAGACTTATTTCATCTTAATTTCTTAAATTGATTTACCTCCTTCCTATTTTATTAAATTTATAATTTAGTTTTAGTATTCTCACCAAACTTTAGAATTAGGCTTAATTTTTTAATAGGCTTAGACTTCAATTGGGGTTACAATTACTAAATTCATTCTTTAATTAATTAATTAATTAATCTAACAGTGCTCAAGATTTTAAAAGGTTTAATATTTCCTCAAGGTTTTCTAGGCCACCTAGATTCATTGACTCAAGTTTCAAATCCACGACGTGCCCTTCAAGACACACTCTATGATCCAAGGGTGCCACTCGCCTTTGATTCAATTTTTTAATTACGCGATGTACCCTTCAAGACGCACTTTGTGCCCCAAGGGTGCCACTCGCCTTTGATTCAAATTTTTAATTACGTGACGTGCCCTTCAAGACGCACTTCGTTCTCTAAGGGTGTCACTCTCCTTTGATTCAAATTTTTAATTACGCGACGTTCCCTTCAAGACGCACTATGTGCTCTAAGGGTGCCATTAGCCTTTGACTGGTTTTGCTAGTTGTCCAACCCCTGGAGTCAACACTCCATTCAGGCGACCTTGTGAGAGACTAAGGACTTCTAAGGAATAAGGACCCTGCCTTATTGCGCACCACTTAGAAATCTTCGTGAGCGACTGTCTCAGTATGCCCTGACGATATCGTGGACCTCTCGAAGTAGGTAATCATTAACCTACAGTTCGAGCCACGACAAGAGTGCTAGTAGGCTGTGACAGGGATGCTACCACACCTCTCCCTCAATATCTGGTTTTTGTGCATTGCCCCTTTACTCCTTATGTGAGTCATATTAGCAACCATTTGTCATCCTGCGTTCATTACAAAACACTGTCAACGATCCATATACAACATCATTATATAATCGATCAAATGTCACACATGCATAAATTAAATACTCAAACCAATACAATCCACTCCCTAACTCAATCCAGAGTCCAAGGAGGTCCGTTGATGCCATCGACATCCATAATCTATCAAGTGTCCTGCACACTTAGGGAAAACTCGTTAGTAACATCTATCAATATGTAAATAACATAAAATCACAATCCATCAATATCATCATAAGAATACATAAGAGAAACAAATAACCATGTACTATAATCGGATCACTTGCACGCAAGTGTCCTCAAATAAGTCAATAACATGTGCTCACAAGAGCGGGATGTTACACCTTGTCAATGGGTTATGGAGTCTTCTTGTATAAGTTAGGTATACCTCTTCCCTAGGGGTGTAAGCCCTTTTACTCCCTAGATCAAGTAAATGTAACAAGGTAAGTCTAGGAGGGTGTAAGCCCTTTTAATCCTCCTAGCAACTTTTGCAATAACTTATTCAATCAACAATAATGATAAAATTGACGGAGGGTGTATGCCCTTATAATCCTCCAAGGGTGTATGCCCATCGAAGGGACGGATAGCTAGAGCAAGGCGCACTGAGATTAATGGCACCCTGGCTCATGAGAGGTTGGTTTAAATGCATGACGGTGGTGGGAGGGGGAGGCACACGTCTGTCACGTGGCTGGCACCACGGTGGTCATCGCCTGTCTGATCCTCTTCACACATGTTCTCCAATATCACCCCATTCGGGGAGTTGTCGATAGCTAGAGCCTTTTTATGGCATCTCTGGAAGATAGGGTGCATCTGGTGGATGGGGGCTTGGCACAAAAGATCCAGTCCCTCCCTGTTCGTTCCAATGTTGGCCAGTTCATCTGCAATTTGATTCACCTTCCTTCTCACATGAGAGGGGATGAAGGCCTAATTGGGTCAGAGGAGCATTGCAATTGTTCTCATTCCATGAGAAAGTCGCCAATATGGCGAAAATTTCTCTGGATCAACATCGTTCAAGACTTTCCGAAAGAGGTTGAGAATTACTTGCGAATCTCCCTCCACTATAAGTTTATTGAAGTTATGCGCTATAGCTTGTTCAACAACACAGGTATTCTTGGCACAGAAGATCCAGTCCCTCCCTGTCCGTTCCAATGTTGGCCAGTTCGTCCGCAATTTGATTCGCCTTCCTTCTCACATGAGAGGGGATGAAGGCCTAATTGGGTCGAAGGAGCATTGTGATTGTTCTCATTCCATGAGAAAGTCGCCAGCATGGCAAAATTTTCTCTGGATCAACACCGTTCAGGACTTTCCGAAAGAGGTTGAGAATTACTTGCAAATCTCCCTCCACTATAATTTTATTGAAGTTATGTGTTATAGCTTGTTCGAAAACACAGGTATTCCAATAGAGAATGAACACCTTCAATAACCACTCACATAACTAGATCAAAGATCAACACACTGATGTTTTCACGTGGTAAAACCCCTACGGGGAAACATCCACGACCCCAACCAATGTGGCCACTTGGAGCAATTTATTAATGTAAAGAAAAATATTACAGAGAGATTTTACAAGAGAGTTTATCACAATCGATCATCGGCAATTGACTCTCCATGCTCTTTAAATAGAGATCATGGACCAATCGGGTGCTAAGCCACAGATCAATGGTCATTAAGATCGAGGAGATTATGAACTATCGGATCACTCTATGTCAGGAACATATCATGACTGTCGAATTTCCTAACTACAAATGCATACTAAAGAAACACACTAGAAAACACACTTTTACCTAACGACACAATAGACCAAGTAGATATTAACTAACTCCTAAGTGTCTAAATATCCTAACATCCCCCCTTAAGAACATCTTGGGATAGGATTAAAGGATTTACAATAGTGACACAATAGGAGAAGGAAGGAGGCATTAGAGCCTACCCCCCCTTAATGACAACTTCTTGAACTCCTAACATAGATCGAAGTTTGGAAAACTTCGCTTCTGTAAGAGACTTTGTGAAAATGTTTGCAACTTGATCTTCTGCAAGGAAAAAGAGCACTTCAATAACTTGATCATGAATGAGCTTTCTAATGAAGTGCATGTGGAGTTTGATGTGTTTTCTACGTTGATTTTGAACTGGGTCTTTGGCACGCTTAATGGCACTCTGATTGTCACACCAAAGGCTGGTCGGATGCTAGTGCTGGAATCCAAACTCTGAAAGGATCTGTCGAAGCCACAGGGCTTCCTGACTTGCATTTATTGTTGCTTGGTACTCTGCTTCTGCTGAAGAAAGTGAAATAGCCTATTGTTTCTTACAAGCCCAATTCACAGGTCCTGAACCAAGGCTGAAAACATAACCTGCAGTAGACATCCGATCATCAGGGTCATCGGCCCAATCTGAATCAGTGAAACCAACCAATAAAGGATCCCCCCCTGAACTGTAATGTATCTCGAACTGAATTGTACCTAAAACATAGTGAAGTATCATTTTAGCTGCTTTCCAATGGCTTTCATGGGGCGTTTGCATATACCGGGCAACAAGACCAACATCAAAGGAAAGATCAGGACTGGTATGATTCTAGTATAAGAGGCTACCAACTAACTGATGGTATAGGGTGGCATCAACTTCAGGAGAAGTACAGGTGGAAGTAAGATTGACTCCAGACTAGAAGGGAGAAGGATTTGGTTTACAATCGTCCATGTGAAAGCGACGAAGAAGTTCACAAGCATACTTAGACTGGGAAAGAAAAGTTTCGTCATTGGTTTACAAAAATTGGAGGCCAAGGAAATAGTGCAAAAATCCTAAGTTTGTCATTTCAAATTTCTTCTTAAGGTTGGTTTTCACATGGTTTAAAAGTTTTGAGTCACTACCAGTAAGGATAAGGTCATCAACATAAAGGAAAATGATTATGATATGGCTTCCTACTTTCTTGGTATAGACATTAGGATCAGAATGGCATCTAGAGAATCCAGTGGCAATAAGAATTTTGTCCATTTTGGCATACCAAGCTCGAGGAGCTTTCTTGAGACCATAAAGAGATTTCTTGAGATGACAAACAAGGCTAGAGTCATTCTGGACATAGCTAGGAGGTTGTTCCATGTATATTTCTTCTTGCAAATCTCCGTGCAAGAAGGCGGATTTAACATCCATCTGATGGACCTCCCTTTTATGTGAGGCAGCAAGGTCAAGAACCAGGCAGATGGAATTCATTTTTTCTACAGGGGAAAAGGTTTCATTATAGTCGATTCCTTCAACTTGGAAAAATCCTTTAGCAACTAACCGGGCCTTGTGTCTTTCAACACTTCCATCTGATGCATACTTAGTTTTGTAGACCCATTTGCATATAACAAGTTTTCTTCCTTTTGGAAGAGTTACAATATCCCAAGTATCGGTTTCCATTAAAGAACGATACTATTCATTCATTGTTGTATCCCAATCTAGATGACCTGAAGCTTTTTCAAATGTCTCTGGATCATGAGTTTCTGAAACTTGAGCCAAAAGAGAAGAGGCTCGCTGGAACTGTGAACGTGTCTAACGTTGATCTGAAGGATCATTGACAAGATCACCAACTACTTCTCATGTTGAACGGACCCATCTAGGAAGCGGTGGAGTTGGTGCTAGTTCAGGTTCAAAGGAATCATGTGGAGGAGGGTCAGCAGGCGGAAGTGGATTTTCATCCTCACTGTCATCATCTGAAGAAGAAACCATATCAAAAGAAGGCACAAACATTGAATATGGCTCGCAAGCCGAAGAAGGCACAACCGTCGAATTAGGCTTGCAAGCCAAAGAAGGCACAAACGCTGAATTAGGCTCGCAAGCCAAGAGATTTTCATCAAATTTAACATCTCTTCTGATAATAATTTCATTACAATGTGATTGAAGAAGTCTGTAACCTTTGACATCGTCAGAATAACCAACAAATATACACTTCTCACTTTTAGGCTGCGATGCTTTCCTTTTCTCATCAAGAATGTGAGCCCATGCTATACTGCCAAATACACGGAAGTGACTTACGTCTGGTTTAATTTTAGTCCAAGCTTCTTTCGGTGTTATAATTTTAAGAGCCTTTATGGGAGTGTGATTTACTATGTAATTTTCATAGTTGATGGCTTCCATCCAATACTTTAGACTTAATCCCTTAGATTGGATCATACAATTAGCCATTTCTTTTAATGTGCGGTTCTTTCTCTCAGCAACACCATTTTGTTGTGGTGTATATGGAACAATGTGTTGCATTTGGATTCCCTGTGCAGTGCAGTAACTTGTAAAAGTATTGTTCACATATTCGCCTCCATTATCTGTTCTTAACCTTTGAATTTTATGTCCAAATTGATTTTCTACAAGGGCCTTGTAGGCCAAAAACTTGTCAAAAACTTCGCTCTTAAGTTTTAAGAAGTAAACCCAAGTACGTTTGGAAAAGTCATCAATGAAAGTTAATAAATACTTGCATCGAGAAAAAGGAGAAGAAAGTGGACCACACAAATCACTGTGAACAAACTGCAAAGGACCCGAGGCGTGCCAAGAGGCACATTTGTCAAAATTGTCTCGATGATGTTTGCCGAGAACACAATTGGCATAAACACCATCTCTACATGAAACAAGAGGAAGACCAGTCACCATCTGGTGATTACATAGTTGCTGCAATGAGCGATAGTTTAGATGAGCAAACTGCTCATGCCAAAGTTTTCTCAATTCATCGCTATGAGCAACAAAAACTGATGAAAAAGATGATGACCCAAAGTTGTCAAATTTGTACAACTTGGTAACATCACAGCAATTCCAGTTGCAAGAACATGATTAGGATCTTTTAGATCCTTGATTACAACTTGGTGAGGTGAAAACTCTACATTTCTACCTTCACCTGGTTGAGTGATTTGATATACTGATAGAAGGTTATAAGAAAGACTTGGAACACATAATACATCATTGAAATGACCATTTTCTACTTGAATTGTTCCAGATCCTTTAACACTAAGAGATATATCATCACCAACGAATATTTGCTTGGTGTTACATTCATTTAGAGTAGAAAATATGGCTCTATCCTTAGCCATATGATAGGATGCTCCAGAATCAATAAGCCACTCTTCAGAAGTAGAAGTAGAAGTAGAATTTGTATTGAAGGAGAAACTAGAAGCAGAAAGTGCATGTCCATGAGAAGAAGAAGAAGAATCAACATTGATGTTGTGCTTCTTCATCGCTGCTTCTAAAGCTGCCATCTTCTTGAAACATTTGGACTCGTCATGACCATCTTTATCACAAAAGTTGCAATGTTTGTTAGTATTCTTATTTTTATATTTTGCTCATTTGTCTCCATTAGGAGAAAAAGTTGTATGAGTGGGTTTGGGACCCTTATATTGTTTTTTGTTGTGGCGAGGATGTTGCTTCTTGGGATTCTTGGGTTTATCTTTCTGATGGACAACTAAGGCTTTGTTGGAGGTACCTGCAATGATGATCACTCCAAGTTGTACTAGCTTATCTTTCTCTCTAATCAAAGAATCACAAAAGTTTTCAAGACTGGGTTTTTGATAAGCTGCCCCTAGAGCCTCTTGCATGGCATAAAAGGTAGATACAAACACAGAATATGCACTACCTAGCTTAGAAAGAATAAGATAGATGCAACGTTCTCCGTCTATATTTATCTTACATTCTTCACATAAAGTTTTGAGTGTTTTAAACTTAGATAGATAGTCTTCAATGCAAGAAAAATCACTTGGACTTAAAGTTAGTACTTGATTTTCTAACTATTGTGCTTGAATAATATTGTGTTTACCAAACACAGATTCAATTTTTTCCCAAGCTTCTTTGGGTTTATCAATTGATTGAAGGTGGAACCTTAAATCAAGAGCAATGAACATTCTGATTAATCCACATGCTTCATCATTCCTATTATCCCATTTGGCTTTCTTATCAACATCAGTGGGTGTTGTTTCCTTTCCCAAGGTAATCTGGTACAAGCCTTTACTTCTTAATAAATCCTCCATATGGGATTTCCATTGGAAGTAGTTGGTGCTAGTAAGTAAGAGATTACTTGTAGAAGCCATATTAAATGTGAAGATAATACAGATTTAAAAATTGGAACTGATGATCTGAATGGAAATAGCTCGAAAAGTTATGTGGTTTTAAAAAAAAACGGTACTGAAAACGGACTTTGAATGTGAGAGTTATGCCCTTTTAAAAAAAAAAGCATAAACAATAACCAAAGGACCACGTGGTAGTGTAATTTGCTTTATGAAGTGACCCACTTTTATAAAGAGAAGTGGGGCTCACTTTTACAAAGAAAATATGCATGCAAAATAAATAACTCTAAAATAAAATATTAAAGCTACTTATAGTGATTCACTTTTATACTTGAAGTGAAATACACTTTACAATTTTAGCATGAACTTTTTCAAAAAAAGTAACAAAAGAGAGACTTGAACTCAAGACCTCTAAATTGATAAGACAACTTTTAACCAAATGGTCTAGAAAAACATATTGAAATGTTTAGAAGGAGGATTGTTGTTGTTGTTGTTATGGTTGAAGATGGCCTTGGAGAGCGTGCTAAAAAAAACCTATTTTCACACAAGAAAAAAATTTTGTTTCTCGATGACAACAAGGGTTAGATCTCGGTTAGCTTACCCAGAAGATGCACCTTTTCCTATATGTTTCTGATTTTTCGAGATCGCACAGGGCACGGGGCAAAGAGAATACGCAGATCTAAAAGAGTAGCAACCCAGAAATAAAAAATACAAAACCAAAATACTTCTCTGCAAAAAAATTAAAAAATGCATATTCAAACTTTATACCTCCAGATCTGACTGTAATGGTTGTATCTTGGGAAAACGAAAACCTTTTTGAGTGAAACGAAAAGTATTCATGAATGAAATGAGTTCTCCGGACGCAATGGAAAAGTCTTATAAGCCAAAAAAATGTACGAAAATGACAGAAAATGGAGATGAGACAACTTGGCTTCACGATCTCGATCTACAACAGGAGTGGGTCTTCAAACAGGCTCTGATACCATGTTCGACAACACAGGTATTCCAACAGAGGAAGAACAACTTCAGTAACCACTCACATAACCAGATCAAAGATCAACACAACCATGTTTTCACATGGTAAAACACCTACAAGGAAACATCCACGGCCCCAGCCAACACGACCACTTGGAGCAGTTTATTAATGCAAAGAAAAAGATTGCAGTGAGATTTGACAAGAGAGTTTCTCACAATTGATCATTGACAAATGACCCTCCATGCTCTTTAAATAGAGATCATGGACCAATTGGGTGTTAATCCATGAATCAATGGCCATTAAGATCAAGGAGAGTATGAACCGCCAGATCACTCTATGTCGGGAACATATCGTGACTGTCAAATTTCCTAACTACAAATGCATACTAATGCATACTAAAGAAACACACTAGAAAACACAATTTTATCTAACGACACAATAGACCAAGTAGATCTTAACTAACTCCTAAGTATCTAAATATCCTAACATAGCTAATTGTAAACCTCTTGTGAGCCCCCATAGTTCTGTGGCATTGTTTGTGGTATGGCCTAAGCTACCCGCGGTGATGAGAAGAATATTCCCCTGGTGGTTTTGAAATACCACACCAAAGCCTACTGCACCCGGGTTGCCTTTGGAGGCTCCATCAAAATTTACCTTGATAAAATCCACTAGAGGGGGGGACCACTAAGATGGGTTGTCCCCGCGAGAGTGATTTCGAGGAGGAGAGAGCAGACTATGTTTTGTGATGAATTTTCAGTTCTTCAGGATGCTTTGTTCTTGAATTGACAAGATTAAGTATGTTTCATTCCAATGTTGCAAGCTAATTGTTTCTATTACATTGTGACAGGCTTGGGTCCAACCGTGTTGCCAATTGTGTTGGGTATTCCTGAAGACCCTTTGATTCCTTTCCTTCCAAATTTACCAAAGGATAAAACCAGGGAGCAGTTGCCAAATGTGGTTTAAGATAGGCAAATGGAAAGCCACTTCTCGCCATTCTTCAATGGTAGTGCTTATGTTGTCCCTCTTGCGATCTGAGTGCGCATGATGGATGCGCATAGGTCCCAAATTTGGGCGTTGAAGGGGAAAATGTTTAGGAGATGATTCATTGTTTCTGACTCTTCCAAACATAGAGGGCATATGGAGGGCCCTATAAACCCCCTTTTAGTGAGATTGTCCCAGGTGGGAATGCTTCCATGCGCCACCAACTTATCTAAAATTGAAGAAGACTTGAAATCTTGAAATTATTTGCAAGTAAATTTTATGTGTTAAAAGAAAATGGATCAACTTTGTGACACATTAATTAAAGGATTACTCATGCAAGATACAAATAAACAGTAGCATAATCAATGAACATAAGCACATAAACACAACAATTGATAAAGGAGTTCACCCCTCTCTTGGGCTACATCTCCTGGTCCAACTTCCAATGGATCATTATTATTAATTGCTCAAAGTGCTCAAAAAATTGCCTTACAATGCTCAAACTGACCAACAGACTGCTCCAATGGCTTCAAAGCGTCCAAAAACCCCTAGCTGGGCTTTTTCGGCACCTCAATCGGCCAAAAAACAAAGAAGTTAGGCCTCCTGGAAGTCCCCCCTTCAAGCTTGTTATCTCTGCATCTACAAAACACACCCCTTTTTCATGAACCTAGCACACACACAATTTAAAGCGTGAAAACCCAGCACCAGGCGCAACCGCACCAACGGTGCGAACTGTAGGACGGTTATGGGCGCGCCATCCCCTAACCACCTAGCACCTGGGCATATGAGGGTCACGATATGACCGCGCTCTATAAGAAAAAGGGCTAATTCTTAAACAGCCAATGGTCAAGCGCCAAGTATCGGGCGCATTCAAAACCGTGCCAACCATTGGAACCACAATGTAAAAACCCGCGCTTACATAATAGTCATATGGTTTAAAATGTAATGTGACCGGGCTCCGTTATATTCGCGCACATTCACATGTATAATGGCCACATGTAATAACAACACGACCACGGGTCGGGGCTAAGCCTCGGCCCGACCCCCCGCCAAATGCAACATAGAGTAAACTTAAATATATATCAAGGCATATATATAACAAGGCGTAAATGGTCGTCCGTTGGTCGGGCGGACTTTGTGAAGGCTCTATATGGTGGGGAGGTCTGGGGGTCGAACCCCAAGGACTCCAATATATTTTGATCAAACAACCAATATAACAGTGCCATGTGGCAGCCCATGACTGGGCCATGTGGCACCAAACCACCAACCACATGCTGACACGTGTTGAAACACCATTCGACCACATCTGCCAATCAACAACTACCACGTCACCACATGCCACATCAGTGTACGGTCGTACGTCCATGCCACGTCAGCCTGTACGGTCCCTGCCACATCAGCCTGTACGGACTGTACAGTCAGCGTCCCTTTTTTTTGCCTGTTTGACATTCCGAACAGATTGTGATATCTCTCACTCCCGGTGTCCGTTTGAGATGAAATGAATTGCGTTGGGTTCGCAATGACAAGGTCTATGCTCTCGTCCGGTTTGAAGTGATTCCGAGCACTTTGAATTTTTGAGCAAAATTTGATCCCCTGATCACACCTCCCCATTGGGAAGCTTTTGGACCTCCAAAAGACTATTTT
>JZKD02S1934189.1:381343-401505 GCA_000966675.3 Picea glauca
CTTTCTGAGATCTTCATCTTCTGTAGGAACACGTTCATGACTTTCTTCATGAGCCATACTTGGTGAATGCCTCCTTGAAACTTGCGGTGAATGTATATGCTTCCTCCTTGAAGGACGAGAACTTGGCTACACAAGTTGACCTTCTCCTCTTGTGAGTTTCAACCTTGTGAGCATCAGAAACAAAAAACTTGCAAACAATCAAGTCTTCAAAAACCAGTGCGATGATACCAACTTGATCTAAAATTGAAGAAGACTTGAAATTATTTGCAAGTAAATTTTATGTGTTAAAAGCAAATGGATCAACTTTGAGACACATTAATTAAAGGATTACTCTTGCAAGATACAAATAAATAGCAGCATAATCAATGAACATAAGCACATAAACACAACAATTGATAAAGGAGTTCACCCCTCTCTTGGGCTACATCTCCTGGTCCAGCTTCCAATGGATCATTATTATTAATTGCTCAAAATGCTAAAAAACGTGCCTTACAATACTCAAACTGACCAACAAACTGCTTCAATGGCTTCAGAGCGTCCAAAAACCCCTAGCTGGGCTTTTTCGGCACCTCAATCGGCCAAAAAACGAAGAATTTAGGCCTCCTGGAAGTCCCCCCTTCAAGCTTGTTGTCTTTGCATCTACAAAACACACCCCTTTTTCATGAACCTAGCACACACGCAATTTAAAGCGTGAAAACCCAGCACCAGGCGCAACCGTGCCAATAGAGCGAACTGTAGGACAGTTATGGGCGCGCCAGCCCCTAACCGCCTAGCACCTGGGCATATGAGGGTCACGATATGACCGTGCTCTATAAGAAAAAAGGGCTAATGCTTGAAGAGCCAATGGTCAAGCGCCAAGTATCCGGCGCATTCAAAACCGTGCCAACCATTGGAACCACAATGTAAAAACCCGCGCTTACATAATAGTCATATGGTTTAAAATGTAATGTGACCGGGCTCCGTTATATTCGCGCGCATTCACATGTATAGTGGCCACATGTAATAACAACACGACCACGAGCCGGGGCTAAGCCCCGACCCGACCCCCTGCCAAATGCAACATAGAGTAAACTTAAATATATATCAAGGCATATATATAACAAGGTGTAAATGGTGGTCCGTTGGTCGGGCGGACTTTGTGAAGGCTCTATATGGTGGGGAGGTTCGGGGGTCGAACCCCACAGACTCCAATATATTTTGATCAAACAACCAATATAACGGTGCCACGTGGCAGCCCATGACTGGGCCACGTGGCACCAAACCACCAACCACATGCTGACACGTGTCGAAACACCATTCAACCACATCTGCCAATCAACAACTACCACGTCACCACATGCCACATCAACGTATGATCATACGGCCCTGCCACATCAGCATGTACGGACTGTACAGTCAGCGTCCCTTTTTTTTGCTTGTTTGACATTTCGAACAGATTGTGATATCTCTCGCTCCCGACGTCTGTTTGAGACGAAACAAGTTGCATTGGGTTCGCAACGACGAGGTCTACGCTCTCGTCCGGTTTGAAGCGATTCCGAGCACTTTGAATTTTTGAGCAAAATTTGATCCCCTGATCACCAACCAAAGGAAGATGTTGGTTTTTGGCCAGTGCTTCAGTGACCAGATTTTGTTCCAGACTTTCCGCCGGGGGGGGGAGATTGGGATTGGCCTTGGCGGCGTATGCCTCTTGGATGTTGAAGGTGCCCCTTAGGGAGTGTCCCCAATGCAAGATTTCCTCCCCTGGCAGGATGGGAATTTTTCGTGCATTGGTCATATTGTACTAGGGTTGAAGATCCACTTGTGCCTCGATGTGAAGGTCCTCTCCATTAGATTTCCAGCATCTCCAAGTGGCATCTGTGGGGTTGTCCTTCCAATAGTCTGCCACTTTTGTCAGTCCTGCTTGGGTAGCTAGGGTGCAGAAGGTGTCAACCCATGCTTCTGGTGCAAGAATAGGTAACTGTTGCCATGAATCATTCCAGAAGTAGGCAGTCTGACCATTTTGGATTTCCCAGAAGGCATGATTGACCACAAGGTGTCGATTCTGCTTGGCAGTCGTCCAGATCAGGGAGCCCGGGGTGTCTTCCTTCCATCGGATGAGGCTTCTTTCCGTTGTGTTGGGAGTATACTTTCTTCTCCAAAGCTTGGCCCAAATGTCTTGAGGTCTCTTCAGCCATCTCCACCAGATCTTGGCACTCAATACTTTATTCATGATTGAAGGGTCTCTAATTCCCAATCCCCCTTGAGTCTTGGGTCTACAGAGTATTTCCCCGCTGATCAACGCAAATTTTTTCCTCGCTTTGAGCCCTTGCCATAGAAAGTTCCTTTGCAGGGTTTTGATAGCGCTAAGGATGAAGTTAGGGGTAGCGAGGACTGAGAAGGTATAGACTGGCAGAGCTTGCATCATTGACTTGAGAAGGATGAGGCGACTGGGGAGATTGAGAGCTCGGTAGGTCCAGGAAGAAAGTCTTTTCGAAAAGGAGGTGAGGAGGCTCTCCCAAGAGCTGTTTCTGAGGGATTTGTCCAGGAGGGGGATACCAAGGTATTTCGATGGAAGGGAGATTCGAGTAAAACCCATGATTTATGTGATGTGGAGTTGAATCGACAACGGGGTGTTGAAAAATAAGATCTAGGATTTGTCCTTGTTGATGTCCATTCCAGAAGCCTCACAGAAGGTTTGAATAATGGATAGGATTGTATGGGCCTCAAGAACAGTGGGGGAACCCATCATTAGAGTATCATCGACAAATTGACTGTGAGAGATCGGAGGATTGATGCCATGAAACGGTAGTCCCTTTAGCGTTTTGTTTTCTACAGCGGCCTAGATAGAGCGTCTGAGACCTTCTACCATGATAATGAAGAGGAACGGGGAAAAAGGATCACCTCGCCTGATTCCTCTGGTGGGAGAGAAAGGGCGAGAAGGGACTCTGTTGATGAGGATTGAAAAGAAAGAAGAGGAGGTTAGGTTTAGGATCTAGTCTACCCAGGAGGGGTCGAAACCAAAGGTGAGGAGCATCGAGTGCATATAGTCCCAACTTAACTTGTCAAAATCTTTAGAAAGGTCCAGTTTTAAGAGCATACCTAGAGTGTGGGTCTTCTGTAAAGAGTGGATAACTTCATGTGCTTGGATGACGTTGTCCAAGATTTGTCTTCCCTCCACATACCCTGATTGTTCTCGCGAAATAATGAAGGGGGGGATAGGCTTGAGTCTCCTTGCTATCACTTTGGTTAGGAGATTGTAAATGATGTTGCAGAGGGCGATCGGTCGAAACTGCTTGGGGTGGTTGACTAGCTCTTCTTTGGGAATAAGGGTGAGGAATGTAGCGTTAAGGGCAGGGAGAACTTGACCTGAAAGTCTAGAGTCTTCGATGAACTCCCATACCTCCTCTCTCTTCATTGGCTAACAGTGATGAAAGAAGTTTGCAGTGAATCCATCAGGTCCCGGGGCTTTACCTTTGGGGGTATCCTGAAGAACCCGATCAACTTCCTCGAGCGTGATGGGCTATACCAGGGCTATGTTCTGCTCCCCCGTTATTAGGGAGGGTATGTGTTGCGTGATCTGTGCGATTGCTTTTGTTTTGTTCTTTAGGGGCTCCGTCAATAGATTTTGATAATAGGTGACCAACTCCTCTTCCAGATCCTCATGGGTGTGAAGGGTTTGGTCGTTTTTTGAGAGTAGCCGAGTGATGCGATTGGCATGCCTCCTTTGAATGGTAGACCTGTGAAATAACTTAGTGTTTATGTTGCCCTCCTTGAGCCATTGGATGCGTGACTTTTGTCTCCACAAGATCTCTTCTTGGGCCTTTCTCTCCTCTAGATTTTGACTTATTTCTGCTTCCTGTGTTTTGAGGTCCTTAGATAAGCTCGGTTCCCAGATTTGGCTTTGGATGGCACCCATTTGGTCCATTAGTTTCCTTTGAGCCTCAAAGATGTTGCCGGAGGTTTGTTTCGTTCCAAGTCTTGAGCTTCTGTTTGAAGTTTTTGAGTTTCTGCTGAAACCTATACATCTTGGAGCCGTGTGGAACTGCTGCCTCCCTCCACCAAGTGTGGGCGTTTTGTTGAAAGTTCGGGTGATTAAAACAAAACTGCTCCAGCCTACGGGGTTTTTGTCCTGGAGTTGCAGGAATGTCCGACCAGAGTTGGATAGGCCAGTGATTTGACCCGTGGATATCGATGATGCTTACTTCCAAAGCTATGCCTTCTAGCATGAGAGAGTCAGATAGAAGAAATTGGTCTAGCCTGCAAGCTATCTGATGAGAGCCAGTTCTTCGATTTGTCCAGGTGAAGGTACCATTGGAGGTGTCTATGTCAATGAGGCCTAAGTTATCGATTAGGCGTTGAAAGTCCCCTGAATCTGCTTCTAGATGACATGTTCCTCCTCTCTTTTCATCTAGATTGCAAATCATGTTGAAATCTCCTCCCATGATCCACCTATTCCCCCTGGTTAAGGTGGCCAGGTTCTCCAGACTTCTCAAGAAGGCATGTTTGTCCCTTGAAGTGGCTCGTCCATAGACATTTGTTAGATAGCCAGGTTTATTAGATCCGATGAGTTGATAGGCCGCAAAGATGGACCATTTGGTTGTGAAATTTTTTTCCAGGGTGACCGAGCTTGGGTTCCAAAGAAGAGCCAGCCCCCCTGTTGTACCCATGGACGTCATATAGATGCCTTTTCGTTGCTTCCAACAGCTAGGGAGAAGCTTGTCCATTTCTTCAGTTGCACATTTTGTTTCTTGGAGAATCATTATGTCTGGTTATTTTGCTATGATCATGTCCCGTAGTAACTTCTTCTTACTACGACCATTGAGTCCCCTTATATTCCAAGAGATGATCTTCATGATGAGGATGGGGAGGGGAGGGGGAGGGGAACTGTCATATATGAGATGTATATGACCTGAGTTAACCATAAAGTGCCCTATCTCTTGGATGAGCTTGCTGGTGGATTTTATTCCTCTTTTCTTTTCATCTTTCTGATATTTGCGTTGTTCTTTCTGCATGTTTCCTTGTATTCCTAAGCCCGCGCTGGATCTGGCGGTGGAGCCTACTGAGGAGTTGAGGAAGATCTTGTGGACTTTTCTCAGTTGGTCTGGGGGAATGGTGTATAGTTTCTGGTGCCGATAGACATGTTCCAGATGCTCCAGGTCAACGCCTACTAGGTCTTGCTCATCTAGTTCCATTTCCAAGTCCCCGTCTTCAGTTTCTGAGGGTTCCAAGGCCGTGGTGGTGGAGCTGGGTGGAGCAATGATTTGGGTCTGACCCGGGGCTTCCTTTGCTTTCCCTTTCTCTGGGTTATGAGGTGTTTTCTCTATGGGTGAGGCATGTGAGGCTTCCATGCACTCTGGTTGTTGTTGCAAAATCTCAAATTGATTGCTTGAGGTCAACTCCTTATTGGGTTGGGCTATTGGTCTTATGCCTCATTGTTTGCGCTTGCATGGTGTCAGGATGAAGCCATCTTTATTTATGTTTTCTTCTGGGTTTCCATCTTTGCTTTGTGTGTTGAGGAGGAAATCTCTGAAAAGGTGCCCATGCTCATGACATTTTCTGCATCTGAATGGAATGTGCTCATAGTCAATGGTTTGCATCCAATCCTCATCATGATATTCCAAAGCAATAAATCCTAGTAACGGTTTTGTAATGTTCAGATAAACACATATGCACGCGTAGGAGGTATATCTTTGTTGCTTTGTGGCCTCCAAGGATTTAACATACACTCCAATGGTGTTGCCAATGCCCGCCAACACCTCCTCTAACCAGAACTCCTGCGGCAAGGAATAGAGCCTTATCCATACTGGGGCATGTGCGAAGTCCTCTGTTTTAGGGCTGATTTTTTCAGTACAAAATCGCAAGAAGAGACTCGCCGAGTTAAAGAAATACGACCCTCCGTCGAAAATGCGATTTCTGTCCTCTAAGTTATGTAGGATTATGGTGAAAAATCCCTTGGAACCCAACTGCAGATCGTAATGGTCTTTTGGCTTCCACCATTGGTGTATCCATTTTACCAGTTCTCGTTCCAAGGGCCAGAGCCCTAAAAATTTCCCCACTAAAACATAGTCTCTCATGTATTTCTTTTGTTCCTCAATCCTGGGTGTGCTTATGATGTATTTCAGGGCTTGCGACACCTGGGGAATGCATTTCCCCGGTATCCATGGGCGTGTTGCGCTTGCTGCAATTGGTATTTTCCTTGAATCAATATCCATCTCTCGGTCCTTGAATGTGCCCTTAGAAAGAATCTGGGAGCGAAGATTTGGTTGAGGCTCGAATGTTGGGCATTTGGAACTCCCTCCGTTGTTTCCATGCATCGTCGCTTCACTGTAGGAGGAGCCTCGCGATCCTCCCTCGCTAGGAATCATTGTGCCCCTGCGGGGGCGGCCAAGTGCACAAGGGCTGAAGCAACCCTAACCCTAGCACTTTGCGATTTTCTTAGTTCTCTAGTTACTCTCCCCACCCTAACACATTATTGCTTCATCTTCACCAAGAACAACTTTGAAACAAGAAAGAAAAACCAATAATATGCATAAATTTCTTACCAAATCTAATAGATATGCAAGATAAATCCTTATCTACAAAGATAGTTTCATCACCATAGCAAAATATAAGCCTCCAAGAGATAACACACCACTTATCTCCCCAAGGCAAGTTATAAGCATCCAAATAGCATCAAAGAGAGAGAGATAAGTTTTGCCCAAGAGGGGCAAAAATTTCAGCCAAGTAGCTCTTCTCAAGTGATAGAGTTATGATAAAATGAAATGATTTGGTCTCTTATTCATACAAGATCTCAACATAATGTTTTTCCATATATCATTAGGGTAAACCACAAAATAAGGAGGCCAACCTCCTTTATTTTTCCCCTTTACAAAACAAAAAATATTTTTACACATAAGAAACCCTTAAAACATGACGTCATGCCCTAATTGGGTGATGTCTTGGCACTTTTAGCAAAACATTGAAATTGGAGAGGAAGTCGTTGGGCCTCCAAAGACCATCCCTTCAAACGCTGGGGTTTTCTCTCCATCAAGGCATGCCGATCCATCAAATCATCACCACCATCATCAAACCTTAGCCCCAAATCATGACGTCAAGCCCAAGAGAGAGACGTTTTGACCTTCCAAGGTTAAACGTTGGGCAAGTGAGGGCTAGGTGTCCTCCTTCAAGGTGTCTTCTCTTGTTTCCAAAGGCAATATCCATCTTCTGGCTGATCCCAAGGTGTGGGTCATGGCATCCAACTTGTGGGCTTCCTACCCCAATGAAGGCCCAAGCTAGGCTTGTTCCTCCAAATCGTCCACCAAGCAAGGTCCTACAAAGAAAAATGAGTGTGCCCTCCAAGGGTCTCAAGTCAAATGTACCATTCCAAGTAAAATCACATTTAATACAAGAGTAACCTAAACATGTGCATCAAAACTACCTTATCAAATTAAACAAGTGCTTGAAGATCCTATGCAACTTGCCAAGTTTAGGTATGGGACGGTTGTCAAGGGGACCTATTGGGTGAGTCATCTCTCAAGTCAAGGAGTGTTTCCCAGGTGGACCCTCTCTAAGTCATGTAAATAAGGCGGAGTGGATGGGGGTAATACTTTTGGGCATGGGGTTCATGACATACAAGGGTTCGTATTGTCTCATTTATGGGTGCCTTTGTAGAGGGTGTGTCACACCTTCGTTTTCAATGCAACCTTTTCCAAGCCCGTTTATTGCCATTAATTAGTTAAAGTGTTTCCACGTTGAAACCAAAGTGGGACTTCTACCTAAACATGAAAAACATTGCCCACCTTGACTCTACCCTGGTCACACTATGCTTCCCCAAGTTGAAGACAATGTGTGAGACTTCTACCTAAGCATGAAAAACATTGCTCACACATGCTCTACCTTGGTTCGCATTTTTTTAATTGTTATTTTTCATGGGTCCCATTAGTTTCTTATGAGAGACATTTCATTGTCCTCGGGATCCCTGGGCAAGCATCTAGAAGGTTTATGATTGGATTTTATCTTTTTCCAGCTACAAGCCTCTGGGCCTTCAACCCCTTCTTCCCATGAAATGAGGTACAATCCCTTCTTGGGTCAATACACCCGAAAATCCCAAAAGATGGGGATGCGGAAATGATGAAGTGTGAAAAGTGACAAGTATGATCAGGAAATGGTATGATGACTCATCAAGGAGACCTCATAGTAGCAAACCTCTCCCCAAGGGTAACCACTTACCAGGGCACAATGTCAACCACCAAGGTGAAATAGGGCAAATAACATAATTTCCAAGTAGATGTTCTATAATCAAAAGCAACTTTAAATGTAACATATTCAAATGCCTCAAGTATTAAAGTGACACTTACCACAATCCCTGATTTGTACTTCATGGAGCAAGACCCATTGTTTTCTGGAAATAGACTGATGTGGTGAATACCATCATGATGAACCAGAGAAGTATGGTGGTGAAGCAGGTCTCCATCTGTGTAAGTGGACATCACAAGGCAATCCATCCCTCGACACTCCATGTCTGCAACTTGAGGGCCTCGATACATCATCTCCTTAGTTATCCCTAGAAATAGGGGATAACAAGCCTTATTGAGCCAGTAAAGATCTATGAGCTTAAAAACCTTTGTGTATCGGAACCTAGAATATGCGATGTCTTGCACCCAATCCTTAAACTCTGTTTCTGATTGAAACTTGGAGAGCTTCCTTTTATTTTGGCAGATAGTTTGCTCCATGGTTGCGACCTCATTCTTAACATCCCAAACAAACTTGCAATGAAAGTTCCCTGTAGATTTCATTGCATCCACTTAGGTTTGGGCTATGCATTGGTGGTTTCTGGTAGGGGTGGGTTTTAACAATGTGTTTGGAACTTCATCCATGACCATGCCTGTTGGATTCAGGAGTTCACCTTGCTTAACTTTCTTCATGGTAAATCAATTGTAGTAGCCGGGGATATCAGAGGGAGGATTGGAATTGTCAATGGCGGAGAGGGTCAAAGATGGGAGGGAGTGGCTTAGTTGGAGGGGAGGGTTGGGAATTTAGTTCCAGGAACCAACAGAGCCACCTCTCCCTTCACTATGGTATATTTTCCCCAAAACATAGAAATAACAAGAGAAATCAATAGCCAAACAAACCAAGACAATGAAATAGCTAGAGAGCTTACCATAACCAATGGAGGACGAGACTTGGAGAGCAGAGCCATGACCCTGCAAGTTCCTAATCCTGAGAGCTTGCATTTCCCTGTTGCCATCGAACCCATTCTAGCCATAAAAACCCCAAAACCTCATGAATTAATGATTTTGTATGATGATGGTTCCATTATCAATCAGAGTCACACACCATGTGAGGGGCAAGATTGTCTGATCATGAGGGTCGGGGTATTGCCCCCCATACCTTGTATGACTACTAACACAAAGGGGCCCAAGTGGCACTTGCATGAGGGTCGAGGTATTCCCCATACCCACTGGTAACATGAAGGGACTTAAGCAAGATTGCATGCAAGCGCCACCTAGGCCCCTTTCATAATATCTACACAAACACCCCCATCGAAAGATATTTTTTATGGTTTTAATTTATCATGTTTTATTGAGTTTTAATCTCACTATTTAGTTTGACTTTATATTCCTTATTTTATTATTATTAATCAAATTCATATTTTATTAATTTATTATTTTTTCATATTTTATTAATTTATTATTTTTTAAAACTTTCTTTCCTCGTTATAACTTGTTATTCTTTATTTTATGAATATGGTAAAATAATTCTTATTTTTTTATTGTTTTAAAGTTAATTTTTCTATAAATAAAAGAAAACGTGTCTCTTATACACATTATACTCCATTTTTTTTTTAACATGTTATTATTTTTTTTTAAAGAAAGAAAAAGTCCTAACACCGGTATAAGATACAACTAACCAAGAGATGATCTTCCAACCGCTGTTCAAATGAATCTCTGTGAAGATAAACTAACCAAGAGAGAATCCTCCAACTACTGTTCAAATGAACCTATGTGTGGCTTACCGTCCTTATCTGCTTTGTCCATTCTAACGCCATACTTTTCACCTTTCTTCGCACTTTAATCCCACCATCCTCTGTGTTGGACTTATTGTCCTTATCTGCTTTGTCCACTCCAACGCCATCCTTTTCACCTTTTTCTTTTTCGCACGTTAATCACACCATCGGCCAATGGATAGATTCATCCATCATTTTTATCATCCCAAAGTCTTCAAAGAGGCATCTGCTTCTCTTGAGCGAGAAGCCATGGAAGCTACTATTGACTGAAGTTCAGACACGATGGATCAAACAACAACGTTCCTGATCTCTCTCTTGGGATGGATATCCATTTTCCTCTTCCTATGTTGTCMGTCCGATGCTCTTGGATCTGGTGATGGCTACATGCTCTCTTCCATCTCAGAAGCCCCAGATGGAAAATCCCTGACAGCTCAATTGCAACTCATCAACAACAACTCTCTCTATGGACCAGATATCCAACGCTTGCAACTAAATGTCAGGTACAGTGATATCTTGGATTATTTTTCTTGGAAATCTCAAATTTAGTTTTGGTTAGAGAATTCTGAATTGCACTGAGAAAAGTAGATGTAATAGAGCCTCCATAGTGCTGGGATCCATTAACACAAAAGAGTGTACATAGTACTGTGCATTGGATGTTGATCTGTAATTTATTTCTCATCTATCATCATATTTCAGTGACTAAACATTGCCTAACTGTGCATACTATTTCCAGCAAAGAAAACACAGTTCCCTACACTGACAAGATAAAATGCAGTGGCAAATAACAAAAATCATCACAGAAAAGCATGTGACAATAATAAGAGATTTTAACCAGAGACAATCCTTTTTGGGTTAAGCGACTCCAAAAATATATCACTTGAGTCTCACTTGAGTTACTGGGTAGGGCCGTTCCAGTGTTTTTACAGTGTTCCAGTGTCCCTATCAAAGCCAGGAGTCATTTACCTTCTACTTACTTCCACAGGGACTGTGGGTTCTTCCTCTTGGTTGTTGTTTCTCTAAGAGCTCGCTCTACTGCTATTCTCCTTGCAGCCAGTAAAAACACTGGAACTGCCCTTTCTTGCTCTCGAGAATTGGTTCTACCCAGCACTACTGCTAAAACCAAGTTCTTCTTCTTCCTCAAGATTCTGTGCTAAAACCAAGTTCTTCTTCTTCCTCAAGATTCTACCCACCCAGGTTCAATAAACTGGAACCCTTTCTTCTATTCTCTCTGTTCTCCTCCTTTTCCTCTTCAAGAGCATCCCTCTCTTCTATGAGAGGGATGCCTCCTCTTTCTTTAGCTCTGCAATTCTAACCAGCAGGCGCTGGAATTGCCCTATCATCTCTTCTGTCACTTCTTACTCTCGAGACCCCATCACACATTAATGCATTGAACAAATGCACGGGAAAGCGCACGCCATTGGACGAGCAATGGAGGATCCAATGGCTCAGAAGAAATTGCACAAGGAAGTGGGACAGTAGACCTGATGTTCCTAACAATGCGCGGGTGAATAAAATCAGTGCTGCACTTATCCCGATAATATTGCCAAAATCAATTTCGGCGATAATATAGTTTGAAATAATCACCATAATTTCAAAGATTGAATTTATGGCGAGAAATTGAAATTGCCGCGATATATGATATAGGGTAATTATTGGTAGGCGTTGGCTAGCTGTTCTACGAAATGACTTTTTTTGTCGGAATTCGGTGATATAAATTTACACGAATTATTATTTTTTGTTGTTCAAAATTCATTTCTGAATGCAGAAATGGTTTCAGCAAGATGAAAAACTTCCAGGGCACTCTGATTTTACAGAAATAATCACTTAAATCTATGAGTCCAACAATTTCTCGTCAGATTTTGGGCAAATATCCCCGGAAAAAATCTTCATTTCGTAGAATCTTTAGCCTACGGCATTATCGGTCTACTCTTTTTCCGTCTAGTTGAAATCACGATTTTGGGTTTTAGTCTCTCATTTTGCAAATGGTACTAAGGGGATTGAACTCTGAGGATATTGTGACCATTTTTCATCAAGAAAACAAGGGAAATCTGTAGTTTTCATTGCCATCAACTAACATTTGTGGAGTGGGGATTTACTCCAATCTACCATATCCGTATTCCTAGATATCTAGAAAAAAATATGCCTTTTTTTTTTTTTTTCAAGATTTAGTATAGGGTTTGCAATGTCCATTAGATATGCCTCTTCTTGCCATCTTCTTGCCATTTTTTAATGGGAGATTTAACAGTTATGTAGCTATGATATTTTAATTATAGCATTCTTTAAAGTTTAAATCTTTTATGGATCTGGATTTTGAATTTCCCCATTTGTTTTCTGTTGTAGGTTTAAATTTTAAGACTTAATCAGTACTCTACAAAATGGCAAAGCCATTGGACCCAATGTGGGAGTATTGTGAACCATATGAGGGTCATAATAGAACAAAATTAAGTTTAAAGCTATGTGGAATGTAAAGATATGGCGGAATCAACCGCTTGAAACACCACCTTGCCAACATCCCAGGGCATGAACTGGAAATTTGTCCTGCAGCCACCCCAAATGTTGTCCTTGTTTCAAAGAGCTGAATTCTTGATATTGCTAGGAAGAAAAATCAAAGGGAAGAATTGAGGAACCACATGGGAACTGCAAGCTTCTCAGGGGCAGGGGAAACCGAATTCTCAACCATGCCTTCTTAGCGCATTATGATTGTCCTTATAGTGTTTAGATGCCTCATGATGATCATCTCATGAGATACATTTATTTTCGTTTTGATGTGATTTTGTATTACCTTGTCAGGATTTATGACTCGAGAGTCAAGACAAATATCATATTTCAATATCGATGATTGATGTACCACTTGACATCTTATATATCAGTTTTATTTTCATATTTATGTAGCAATGTGTTTGTTTGATGTCGTTGTTGCTTTAGATGTTGAAAAAATTGATCATTTTTATTTTTTATTTTTTCAAGTTTCTCGATAATTTACTTGATATTGTCGATAATTTATTTTCTAGACCCCCGGGCGATAAATTCCCAATAATGATAAATGCAATTTTGAATAAAACCTTTAGATGGGGTGTGATTGGACAACTCGGGCTTCATTGGCGACTTGGATCTCTTTCCGCAGCAAATTTGATGCATGATGAGAGTCAGTTGGAGGGTGCAAGTTCACTGGCCCTGCATCATACTCTCTAGGTAAAAGAAGAAAAGTGAGCACCTACTCACAAGATTGGTAGAACAATCACGCGAAGGTTTTGTGATTCATTCCAACTCTACTTTTGAGATCCAAGTAGCTTCTTCCAAGCCTTTGCCTTCCTCAGGTGCACTAATGCAAGGCCTCCTTCCTCACTTATTTACTCGTCTTTTTACATCATCTCTTTGCTTATAACCTTGGCTACTCTGCTATAGTTGTTGCTGCCCTTGCTCATTCACATCCTTCATATACTCTAAAAATGACTTCACATTTGCACTCCTCTTGCTCCACTTCCCTCAATGTATATGCCATTTCAACATGCACATATGCAAATTTGTGCCCTTTTCACTTTTTCCTCTGATTCCACACCTTGAGCCACTCATGGTTTTTCACTTTGCCTTTGGAATTATTTCCATGGTTCATCAAGCCTTTCTTTACTGCAATAAGATTTCCCATGGAGTGGGATGGTTCCATATCTAGATCAACACAATCCCTTGTGCCTCTTATCTTTCTACTCGCACTTGAAAGTGGAATGCCCTCTTTTCAGATTTCTTGGGTCACTAATACAACAGTCACCATTCCCTCTTGATGCTACATGGACATAATAAGGTCCCTTCTACTATTTTCTTCATCTCCCTCATTTGCATAATTCCCTCCAATGATCTTCTTCCACTTCCCCATTTGCTAGTGGCATTGTTCTTCCTCGGTGCTCCAAAGCATGAATTTTTTTCTAAGTGTCTTCTCTCCTCTTCTTTGGTTGTGATAATTGAGGCTTCATCTTTGTTGCAACTCTTTCGACTGCTTCTTCCTCGACTTCTTCCAACCTTTCATCTGCAATGGGATTATCTTCTATATGTGCAACATTGCACATGCTTCTTATCCTTGCCACCAAACTACGAGAATATGCGTTAGGGAAAAAAGGGCTCCTATAATTTTGTCTTCTAGTGGTGCTTCCTTGGCCACTCGATCCTCTTCAACTACCTTTGCATCAACACAAGGGTCCTTTTCTACTTGTGCTGATTTTAAATTTAGTTTGCTTCCATCATTCTTACTTTCCTCTTTGCTCGTTTTGCTTAGTGTTATCCCTCATTTTGTATGAGGCCTACACTAGCAAAAATTTTCACAATTGTGATTTTTATGACAAAGGCATGATTTACATGTTGATGGAGTTTTGGATGGCCTAGGGGTTATGGTTTCACTTGATGTCTTGGTTGATAGTTGATGACATGATTAATGATGTAATGGATGCTTTGATAGTGATTTGCTTGGTATACTTGCAAGTTGCTTATCACGGAGACAAAGCTTTGCACTTGGTGATCTAGCTTTCACATTGTTTAGGGGTTGATGGTACATGATGACACGTATCTCCCTTGAGGGAATGCCCTAGCATCTTTGGGCTTGTTTGTGATTCCATTGGCATATTGGTTTGGTTGACACCATCATGTTGGAGAATTCTTGGCACTTTGTTCCTTTCTTCCCCTTGGTTTCACTCATTTGGGATGATTTGACATGGTCAGAGGCTCATTGCTCTAATGCCCTAGTTGTTATGGATGTTTTTCACACATGGATAAGTTTCTTATAAAGTGGATCATGGTCCTATGTGGAGCGCTCCCTTCATCGACAGATATGTGGACACATATACACACTTGTCATCACTTTATTGCTTGAATGATGAGGTTGCCCCCCTTTTTTGATCACTTGGATGACTTATCATATGGATTGATGGTGATACTTTGCTCTTTCCTCCATGGATCTATCATTTTGCATACTTTGAGGATGTTTTGGTGGATTGATGGCACATATTTTGAGGGATGGTCTTTTGGTTGATGAGGGGCCACCCCCTTTCTTTATGGATTTAGTTGAGCATTGATGGCATTTCACATGTGTTCTTCATAGATTTGATGCCTTATTTCATAGATCCACTTGCTTGAAACTTGATTTGAGCAAGACGTCCACCATTTGAGGCCACCCATACGTTATTTGATGGGATGTTTCTCTTGGAGGTCTCACACGTGCTATCATTAGAGGTTTGACTTGATTCAAACCCTACTTTGAGGAGACGCCCACCTTTGGAGGTTACATTGCACCACCTTTTCTTGCTTGTTGATGGGACATCTCACCTTGGGAGGAGGTTTCATGGTTTTATTCCCTAGATGAAGGAGGATGTCCACTTGTGGATGTTGCTTGCACTTATTTCTATGCTTATTATTGAGGACGTCCACCTTTCCCGGAGCCTTGTTGCACTTATATCTATGTTTGAGGAGGAAGTGTCACCTTGGACAGCTACATGTCCCACATTGGAGGATATCTAGGAGGTTCTGAACCCTAGATCTAGGGTTTCATTACATATTTTGAGGACGTCTGGACTTTAGGAGCACTTATCTTTTGACAGAATGCCCATATTTTTTCAAGATCAATGCCATTAGATGCAGAGTGGCTGTGGGATTTCCAAGTTGTGATCATAATAGAAATTCCGACAAAAATTAATGGAGTTATGGTGTTTTCAAAATCTGCAGCAGAAAATCTCACTACATTTTGACCACTCGTTTTGAGGAGCACCCCACCTTTACTGCTTGAGCGCTTTGGTTATTTGGGGAGATTGTTATTGATGTATGCTCATGGTGGAGAGCGCCCTAGCTCTTTAAGGCATATGGCAGGCATTTTTATGCACTATTGTTAGCATGTTTCACCTCGAAGATCTTTATGGAGGTTGTTTCATAGAAAACTCCTTTATTTTATTATCATTGACTTGTCTCATGGAGTTAGTCAGATGACAACATTATTGTATTGTTTTCCAAGCATATTTTATTGATTCCTCTTGGAGAAGAAAGTGGATCTCAACAAATCATTGCTACTTTTACTAATGAAGTTGTTGAAGAGGTTATTTTATTGTATTTCTTGGAGAGATTAGTGGATGTAGGAAAACAATTATCATTTTATTGTAAAAGGAGATGGAGCTATACCCTATTTAAAGAGTAGCTCTTTCTATTTGTAATCATGGTTGATTTGTGAAATGGAGCTTTGTTGAATATCTTCTATGGAGGCTTAATGGAAATTTAAAGGGTTCTTGCTTATCATATATGAAGCTATATTTTATTTCTAATTGTTGTTGGTGGATGCTAGGAGTTGCTTGCAAAGACCTTGTTATGAGAAGCCATAAAGAAGAGTTCATTTACCATATGTGGAAGGTGTTATGTGAGAGATCTTCTACTCTTGATCCCCGTTGATGTCATATTTCTGAATGTATTGTCTTGCATCTATCATCTCGATAAGAGTTGTTGTTGGATCAATACTTCATTGTAGGACTCACTCTTATAACATTGTTTGAATGTGGAACCTTTAAGGACCCCTCCAAGTACATTTCTTCATCATTTAAGTTTTAACAAGAAGTTAAGGCTTATTGTGGCATGTATAACAGCTCTATGTGTCTTAACCATTCATGAATTGGCATCTTGACTCCATTGGACCATAATTGAATAGGCACTAGTCCCTTATCCTCCATCACCCCTTTATTTTCCTTATACTACAAAAAGACAAAAACATTGTTTTGCTAGATCTATCTCTTCATATTACCTTTGAGCCTCGTTGTTATAGCTTTAGTAATCCTAATACCGAGGGATACCCCCCTTGAGTTGGAGAAGAGCCAACCAAAAGTGAGGGGATAGGTTGCTTAGGTAACAATGGTGACTGTCCTAGTAGTTGCCCCTTGGGTTGCACCTTCTGGATTAGGGTTTTTATCATCAAGTGTGAGTTGGGGAGGTAACATTTTGGCGCTGTTGCCGGGGATAAAGTCCATTTCCCAGAAAATTTTAAGACTATGCTTCATGACATGTTGTGAGAGTGTCATTTTTGAGGATTTTATTCTTACATGGTGACGCAATGAAGGAATGAAGCCCTTGTTCTGGATTAGGGTTTTTATCATCAAGTGTGAGTTGGGGAGGTAACATTTTGGCGCTGTTGCCGGGGATAAAGTCCATTTCCCAGAAAATTTTAAGACTATGCTTCATGACATGTTGTGAGAGTGTCATTTTTGAGGATTTTATTCTTACATGGTGACTCAATGAAGGAATGAAGCCCTTGTTGCTGGCATATTTTTGAAGGCTTTGTTGTGTGTAGAGTTGAGCACATGCAACATCTTGAAGGCACTTTAAAGGTTCACCTTGGCGACTCAACATTTTGGTATATGGTATGAGGTATGATGATTATGCATTGCAGATTTTTGTTTTCAGCCTCATATTAAAGAGTTAAAAGTGAAGAAATATGATGTGGCCTTCATGGTTGGCCGATTGGCATGCTCCAATTGATTTCTCAAATATCTCGAGGTGTCCTAATGAGATACCAAAGGTAGATTCGGATGCTGTTCCAAAGTTCCATGAGCATAATGATTCAGCCACATCACACGTTTCATGTTTCATGGTATTCATTTTAGATCTTGGTGTTATTCATGAAGATGATGTGATAAGGTTGTTTTTACGTAGTTTTGAAAGGAATGGAAATGATTTGTTTAAAGATCTTGGTAGAGGAGAAATATTATCTTTTGCAGGTTTTGTTAAAGCATTTTGCAAGCAATGGAGCCCTAATAATCATGAGTAATGGATGAACTACGTTGAATATATCAAGGGAATGTATGGTGTGATTAACAAAGAAGATCTTGTTAATGAAGGAACCAAGCACAAAAAGAAAGTAATGATTAAGAAAGTCATCAAGCACATGAAGAAGACCCTATTGGTAAGAGCACTCATACATCTATCTCTCCTCATGGAGTTGAAGGTTTGGTAAGTTTTGGACCTTCTCAAAATTTTGAATTTGATGATCTTTATTTTTATGATTTGAGAGGGACAATCTTGAAGAAAAACACTTAAGTTATGATAGACTTGAGAATATATTTGCTTCTCCATTTAGTGAAGATAGGGGCAGCCAAAGATATATTGTTATGGATGTGCATTTTCAGAAATTTGATCAAGATTTGGGTAGAGATTATTGGATATCTTTTGGAGATCCTATCTATGATACCTCTGGTAAAGAAAGTACAGATTTTTAAGCCTTCGGACAGCGTAATATAGTGGAGACATTAAAAAATTTGCATGACAAATTACAGCCATATGCTCTTATCAATAATGCAGATTTTGGGCATCATATAGAGCATATTTTTGCAGATTTATTTCAGCCATTTAATCTCATTTCTAGGGCAGCATTGTTGCAGAATTTTCATGGCAATTTCCAGCCATGTTTTAGTGGTTTTGATGCAGATTTTTCCCAGCACGTGGAACAAATTTGGTGTTAATTTCTCTTAACCTAGCACCTGACAGTTAATTCTGAATAAATTAATTTATTGACTAAAAGCACAGCTGAGTTTTTAACGAAGCATTACAGTGGAAGCACAAATAAGGAAACCATATACAGTACACGCGTAATTTCCGGGTAAAATACCCCTGGAAAAACCCCTAAGGGAAAACCAATACCTTGATAATTTTATTGATATAAAATCTAGTCTCTTGTCCTGGGATAATGGCCCACCTAAGGAATAATAGAATGCAGCAAAATAGCCTAGCCTATCACACTTGGCTGCTACTCCTTTGTTGCCCCTTCCTCCTTTCCTTGGGCCCTGCCCCTGCACACTTGGATGAAAGTCCTTCTTCAACCAATCAATGAGATCTCCTATCTCACTCTGTGTGTGTCTCCCCCTTTCACTTAGGTTTCCTTTTATAATCTTGAGTTTACTCTAAATCCAAAACCCTAGATCTCCAAAGTGATCAAAGGTTGAGATTAGATCTCATCTTCACTTTAGATCTAATGGATAAGATTTAATTTAATTCACTAATGCCAAATACTTAGGCATTTAATTAAATTAAACTCACATTAATTACAAAATTACATTCACTTTAATAATCTCTTTATTAAAGTGAATCTCCTAAGTCATGAGAGGCATTAAGTACAACTTCCACATGTTAGACACAAAATCGATGTGGAAGTACCTGTTCGATGCTACAAACATCTACACTCCCTCTTAGCGAGGAAGGTACTTCTCGAAGAGCCACCTGGAACTGGTTCTTCCTCCGACCCTTGCATAATGTTGCACACATCATCCTGCTCACTGGCATCCCACCAACCCTATTGGTCAGTTGCTCCCTGAATATTGGAAGTCACAGAATCAATGCCGCTACATATCAGTGCCATGAAGTTTGGAAACTTCGTCGAAGGCCTTCTCTCCCTCAATGTGCTCCTAGGAGCCTACTTTTGAGCATCCATCAATGTCATCTTGTACCAACTTGGTCTCCTGACAGAATTGGAAGGGGCTAACTCCGTCTTCCCATCTGAAGGTTGACTCCCCACACTGGAAGTCTATGAACTCTACACATCCTTCGACTACTCACCCTTCGGAGCCTCCTGCTCCTCGTCCTCTGTCACTGACATCGATCCATGATCCAAGATCTCCTTGGATCCTCTTACAGGCTGGCCCTGCAACCTTATACCCTGCCCTCTTTGACACCAATGCTGACTGTTGTGTCAGGGCTAGCTCCCTTTGAATGCATGAACACTTGTCCGTTTTGGAACAAGACTGCATAAACTTTGTCCT
Organism: Picea glauca; assembly: GCA_000966675.3. Classification (NCBI taxonomy): domain Eukaryota; kingdom Viridiplantae; phylum Streptophyta; class Pinopsida; order Pinales; family Pinaceae; genus Picea; species Picea glauca. The sequence goes on from JZKD02S1934189.1 coordinate 401,075, forward strand.
ACAGAGCTGAGACTGAGAGAAAATTCCTCCTCAACTCTAGGACATACAACACATCTGCCACCTCCAGAGAACCTCCTGACTCCAGTTGGAACATGACTGTCCCAACTCGCTCTACACCACACTTGGCATGGGTGACAAACTCCACATGTAGATATGAGTCCATTTCTGACCAACTGGTGAACAACTCATGTGTCCCCGTCATGTTCTCTGCCCATTGAGAAAAGAAATACAACCAACTCCTGGACCACAGATCTATCGACTTCTCTTCTCCTTTGTGTTAAATTTGAGCAGCTGTAAGAGCCATTCTCCGGGAGGATGGCAAAGACCCTAACCGAGATCTAGGGCCCCCAGTGCACTCCTGGGGTACTTGGTCTAGGACCAAACAGTCAGTGCCATGGCAAAAGACCCTTGTTAGGGCCCCCAGTATATGA
>JZKD02S1934189.1:419398-445187 GCA_000966675.3 Picea glauca
GGCCCCATAATATATTAAAGAGGCCCCATAATATATTAAAGGTGGTTATAACCACCCAGATTGAGAAGTCGACCCTGCCAGTGAAGAGACACTTCCACACGTGCCAGACTTGTATAAATAAGGAGGCTAGCGCCTCACTTAGATACACACTCACTTGTTCATTTGAGAGACAAGTTTTGGAGCTGCAGTTGGAGAAGAGAGAGAGAGAGAGGCGCATCTTTGGGAGAGGACTTTCTGTACTTGTTTGAGTTATCTCTTGGAATTGTATTGCCTATCTATAATAAGGAAGTTTTGCTGGGTTTTCTGCCCCATGAGGGTTTCCCAGGATAAATGATGTGTCTCTTGTGATTGTGTATTTCTCAGTGATCCTATCTTATGCTATTGTTATCTATTGAAATGCAAAGAACTCTAATAATAGCTTAAACATTAACACCTGGATCCTTGCTCGGGATCCACTGCCCAGACTTTGTTGCCCGTTGCTTGGACTTGCTGCCTGCTACTTGAACCTGCTGCCCGTTTCCTGGACCCCTGCATGAAGTTGTCCACAACCTTCTGTTGCTGCTTGAGTACTTCTCTGGGTTGTTCGAGCCCTTTTGGGCTGCCTGGTGGCTCTGCTGGGCCTGCTTGAGGCTTCCTGGGTTGCCCGACGACTGTGCTGGCATCTGCTGGTTGACAGCCTGTCTCGGCTGGCTCGACCCTACTGTGGCCCTCTTTAGTTGTTTTGCTGGTCCCTGTCAGTGGTTGGTGATGATTGTGCTTGTTGCTTGGTGGTCTTCTCACATGTGCTTGCCTCGTTGATCACCCCTTGATTGCACTTTTTATGGATGTGGAGCATACTATCTCATTATGGTGGTTTGGTATATATGTATATCTTGGATGTGGATGATGGTTCTAGTGCCCCAAGGGGTTAGATGATGTTGGTTACGAGATATATGTTTCATGATTGTTGAAGTTTCCTAGTGACTTTTGCATGATGATGTGGTATTGTTTGGTGGCACTTGGAGGGGTTTTCTACATGGTCTTCATATGTTGGATGTGTGATGGGGGACACACTTGATGGTTGGATGGGTTATCCTTTTCGTTATGTCCGTTTCTCTTATGATGTTGCTATGGTGGGATGGTTGATGTTGCTTTTGTGGGATTTTCCTAGGTAATTTGACTTTAATGTCACATTTGCTAGACATCACCTAGGGGGGAATGTGTTTCATGATGTTAGTACCCTCATTGATATGTTTTTTCCTAAGTTTAGTTAGAAAGGGGGGTATTACATTATGATTTGATGGTGATCTAGCCTTTTACTAAGGTTGGATGGTGATTTGATGAGATAATCCCTTGGTGGAGGTGTACTTTAGGTTGGGCTTTATATTTTTTTGTTATCATAGAGGGGTTTTGCTAGGGAGAATATCTTTTATTTACATGGTACAACACTTTATTAAAGTGCACCCGTCATTGGCACACATTTTCATGGTAATTTAATTTGTTGGTGACTAGTTGGGAGGAGGACTATGGTTATATTTGAGCATTAACCTTTGTGTACACATGTAGAGGTTGATTTAACTACTCAATGGTTAAATTAATTTAATTTATTCAACTAAAGGTTAATAGCTTGGAAACCCTATTTTACATGCTTCCTTTTCACACTTGAAGTGGTTGTTTGGACTAAGTTGGAGCTTTCTAGTGATGCGCTCCCCTTCTTGGGCACAATTTTCAGGGCATGCAATATTTTATTGGTTTCTTAGAGAGGTTGGCACACTTTTCTAGGGTGCACTCTCCTGGTTTGGAAACATGGCATATGGAGGAGTATTTTATTGATGGGTTCTAACCACTTTGGCACATTCTCCCAGGGCACACTTCACATGGAGAATATTTATGATTTGTTGGGTGGTTGAGGTAATTACATGGCACAATTTTCTAGGGTGCATCTCTCCTAGGTGCTCTCTCATCTTTATTGCATGGATATTTCATCTACACTTGGCATCTTTTGACTTTCATCGGAGAGTGCCCTCACCTCTTTGACTTGGCATATATATTATATTATTTGAGGTGGTTATGGAGGTTGTTATTGGGAGGTGTGTGGCACATGAGGAGACGTCACATGTAGCATGCTCTTGTACTTGGTCTCCTTTATATTTTTGGAGACTATTCTTGAAGGGCACACATGTGGAAGGATTCTCCTTGTTATTTTTGGATATTCTTGGAGGATGCACTTGTGGAGACATTTCTTGCTATATATATTTATATATTATTTCATGGAGTTTTGTCATGGTCAAAACCCTAATTCACCCTTATCTCCTTGGATTTATTTTGTGGAGATGGTCCACTTGCTATTTTGGGTTTTTGACTACTTTTCTTGTGGAGCACTCCATCCACTTCACACCTAGCACATTCATCCATGGAGTTGATTACCTTGGAACTCACACATGTGGAGTGGTTGCATGCATGCACATCCTTGGAGGGTGCATTTCATGTGGACACTTGCCATTTGACTTGGTTCAATGCCTATTTTTGGCGGTGCATTCTCTTCATGAGCATTATTTGGTGCATACTACTACTCTTTTTGGATGGGGGCAAATTGCCTTGGAGAGGCTATTTTTCACATGTTGTAACATGGTCAACCATGGATTTAGGAGAGATCTAACTATTCCATTGTTATAATATTATTTTGACTTGACATGGACTTAGAAAGATAATATATTTTATTATATGAGAGATTTAACTCACTCTATATAAAGAGGAGTTTCTCTCCATTTTCATTGATAATGGGGTAATTGCGAGTTGGAGGAATATGAAAGAGAGAAGTGATAGGAGATTGTAGAGCTTGGAGATGATTGATGTGGAGCTCCCTTGTATATCAAATTCTTCAAGAATAATGAAGAAGTGAGGTATTAATCTTCTTTGTTGTATGGTTATGTACATGCTCTTCAATTTTGTTGTTAAGTATGTGTAGAAAACCCTTTGCTATAATTTTAATTTGAAGGCCTATTAATGAAATCCTTTTCATTTAGGAGTAAAACAATGGAAGGAAATTCTCCCTTTTGCTTTCCTTGCTGTCATAATTCTAATAAAATTAGTTGTTGAAATGGAATTATAATTCAGCCTAATATGACAACACCTTCAAGTTTCTTTGATGAGAAGCACTCTTAGCTCTCCAAGATTAAGTTTTCACACATTAATTCCCAACAAATACTTAAGGTTGAATTGCATCAAATTAGTTCCTTTAACCTTAAGTATACACCCAAATGATGAGTGTATTAACAAGTTCTTTCATCCCAAAGGTTGAATGTGGCAAACTAGTCCTTTCTACCATGTAGCCATCCAAAGTAGTTGAATTGTGACATACTAGTTCCTTCATGCAATATTTCATGACTCCATTAGCCCATAGATTGATAGGCATTGGTCCCACATCATCCCATTTCCTTGTTCCCTCTTCTTCATTTTCTTTCATTCCCATTTCCTTTTCCCCTTTCCATTCATTTTCCATTTCACTACAACCATTTGTTTTGCTTAGGCTAACTCTTCACTAAATTACTTTGAGCCTTTACTCCATATCCTTAGAAATCCTATCTTTAGGGAAGCCCCCCTTGAGTTGGAGAAGAGATACTAAGGTGACAGTGGGTAGCCTTTCTAAGTTGCACAAACTAACCCCTTGATTCTTGGTCCTGACGCCCATAAGCACAACGTAATACTCCTGCCTGCAAATGGGTTGCAATGCCTTACTATTTATCTACATATACTGAATAATAGCTAGATAGGTGGGACCTCCTTGTTTGAATCATGATGAAGAGGAAACACTGCTCTAATTTGCATTCATGAAGACTTTACTAAAGCATTTGCAGTTTGAGAAAACACAAAAATCGAACAAGTTTTTCACATGCAATCAATGATTATAATGGTTGACAGTTTAAAAGATGAAAGAAAGTGATAAGCACTTTGCTCACAACTGCTATACATCTTCTCTAGCATATGGTAAAGGTTCAAGCTTCAACTCACACACACATTGTTCATGGTTATGATGGTGGACAATAGTTATGTTATTATTTTGAGGGTAATTCAATCTCGGCAATTTGAGATTTGTTAGACATATGGTATTATGATCATATTATATGATACGTTTTAATGTGAGTTATGTGTTGATCCCCTTGTTCTAGCAATGGATATGGAGTATGATGTTAAGGTTGCATACAACAAAGTGTTAAATCGTTGATTAATTTGGCAAATTGTGGCCTATTATATGGTTTGATATGCTAAGATTTTGAGGCCAGTGTATGGCGCGCTCGTACTTGGGTTGGTGGTCATTTATGTTGGAAATGACATGCAATTACTGCATGTCGCTCCAACCATACCCCGAAGTCGCCACCCTCCTTGGTTCACATTGTGTTTGGCTAGCGCTGTGGTTAATTCGGGTTGCTCGACTTTTGGAGAAAATAACAGAGTTGTTGGTTTTTCCTTTGCATTTTCCACAGCAGGTATGGATTTCTTGTCTTCCATTCATTTTGCACTCTGCTCCAAGATAGAATAGATGGTTGGCTCTTAGATTCTGCTTACTAGGTGCTTGCTCTCTAAAGTTACATTGGCGAATATATATGCTCTGACTGTGCGAGTTGGTTGGCATGTTGTAAATGGTTTATGGTTCCTTTTCTATTGAAATTCTGGGTTATGGTTGCACAAATGATATTGTTGTTCCCTGTCATAGTTGAACGATCTGATTTCGGGATTGTTGATAATAGATTGGTTATGATACTCCGTTTTTGGGACTGTTTATGATAACTGTGGTATGACTCTATTTTGCTCCTTCTGCAAATTCGAAATGGGTTTACCTCCATTAATAGTAATGGTGTTTTGGTTGCGATGGGTTCCGATTCTTGACGTGCCACAGAGCCATAGGCGACTTTTCCGGCCTCTGTCGTATCTTTCCCCATCTAAATTGTTATGTTCGGCCTGTGGGTGTTGTTTGCGACCCTGTGTGGTCTGACGGAACTGTTGTTATTAGTGAAATAGAGAAACAAGGTTTTGGTTTCCCCCTAGGTGCCGACCATGACCTAGTCTGAAGTTATGCGATAGTTGGTTGGGTGAATGCGAAGCTTGGTTCTTGTGCTATGATTGGTTTTTTGATGGTGGCATTGTCGAACTTCCTCCCACATTCTTGAATGTATACGAGGGAAATTGTCTGGTGGCATTTTGGATTCAACTATGTCATAGTTTGTAATGATGGTGTTAGAGTTTTGGTTGTATAAACTCCATTAACTAATGCTCGCTCCCTTCGGTCGGACTCGACCCTCTTTGGCTCGGTGGTTGTAAACACATGCTGGGGATTTAATTTGAGTTTGGTTCTGATTGAATAGTGGGTAAACCTGTTACTTGCATCGTTGGTTGTGTGTTGCCTATGAGGGTTTTTGTCGATTTTTATTGCTGGTATAACAAGGTTGACACTAACCTGTAAATGGAGGGTTGATTGGATTATGTTATTGCGATGCTTTTGGTCGATTTTTATTGGTGGATCACTAGTGAATTAAGCCACCAAACCTTCGAACCCAGTGTGTCACATGATAAGCATTGCAGGGTTGACATTAACCTTATGTCGAATTATGGTTGGTGTAGATTGCACTCCATCGTGCCCTTAGTTTGTCTGAGTTTTGTTACTGGGATCATTCTGTTGCTAAGTAACATATGAAATTAAAAGCATGCAATTAAAAGGAATTTTTTTTTGCAGTGAATGAAGATGGTTGTAATGGTTTTATTTCAATGCTATAATGTTAAACATGCACCGTTGAAGATGACTTGTATGATTGCATAATTCCTACAGAGATTGGTTTATGTTAAAGATTTTATAATGTTTAATTAAATTAAACATAAGAGACATTGAATATTTCCAAGCTCTCCTTGTTATATAGCTTTTGGATTATGTTATTTTATGTGGAAGTTAAAGGGTTTGTATTGGTTCTTCTCGGCCCTACCTATTGGTTGGAGTTGTTTTGTTTTGGATGTTAGACACTTCCTTGCACATTCGCTCAAGTAATAGATATATGTGTTAAAGAAAAAGAAATCTGGGAATTGTGGGGTGACAGTTCAAAGGTTTTTGTTTTGTTTTTTGGGACAGCTAGGTCTTGAGTTTGAATGTTGAACATAGATCTTTTTGGAACAATGGCAGCGATGATTTGAAGATAATAAAATATTAATTCATCAACAGAACAATAACCATCTCATTCCCAACCATTATATCACTTTCCACTTATTACAAGCCCCTCACTTTCCCAGAAACATTTAAATTTTCCTTGTTCTGTTGTTGTGAATTTCATTTGAATGAAAGGGGTTTTAAAAGGATGAAGTTGGGCTTGATTGGTGTTTTGATGTTAGTGTGATTGTTTTTTGGAATTGCTTGAACAATACTCGTGGTGTTTCCCGACCATTATATCACGTTACGCTCATTACAATCCCCTCATCCTCCCAATAGCCTTGTTCACCCCCTGTTTGGATAACAATTGATTGGTGATTTAATGGATGGATCACATGTGCTTCTTTGGTAAATGACAAGAGCCAACTTTCAATTCTATTTAGGTAGAGTTAATGCATCGATTACTAAGAAATTTTCATGACATGTTTTGGATATTGCTACAGGATGAGCTTTTTCAGCAGAGGTAGTAATGGCAGAGGTAATAGAGGCCGGGGAAATTGGTAGAGGAGTCACAAAAGACCTCGGTTCTCCATACATTTTGATGCCGACCCCCAGGAATTGAGCCATCTTTTCCAAGTTGGGTTCTTCAACCTAGTAGGCCAATGGATTCTTCAACCCCGACCTGAAAGACCACCCTTCCAAGCACATTAGAACCTTTTCGGCATCCCAGTCCCTCCTCATGTGTTGATGTGACTAGAACTGCCCGCCAACGATGGTTGGCAGGAGATTGTCCACCAGCTTGTTGTTCACCACCACGGTTGGCCCACTGCATCATTTCCATTACCCCCTCCACCACCAAAAAATCAAGTTGCCCAAGCTGATCCTGCTCTCTCACATGTGCAGTCATCACATGCCAGTAAAAGATTAAAAACAGATGTCCCCGAGCCCGTGCAGGACAAGGGAAAAGAAATAGCCACTCACTCCATCTCATCCAAAGTGTCTGCCAAATCAGTCTCCTCTCGCCTTCATCTTAAGGATGAATGTTCTCATGTCATTAGTGCAATTCAGCCTCAAGGCTCTAACTAGTCAAAGGCTGCTACAGAAAAATCAAAAGGGGACAGCAACGAGAAGAAGCCTAATGCCTCACATTGTAAATATGGATTTTGATGATTGAGGTTGTTTTGTATGTTGAAGACAATATTTTTATTTTGATAAAGTTTTGAACAACAAGCATATATTTGACACAGTTTTGTACAACAACATTTATTTGAGCATTTTTTATTGGACAACTTAAATATGATGCTACTTTTGGGACATGATTATATTACATTCTACTGATATTTATTATTGAGTATATATATATGAAGCGAGAGTTACAAGGAGATGTTTTGAATTAAATGATTTGGATATTTATTATTATAAAAGAAAATAAATGGGAGTCGCAAGGGGTCCCACCTATTTAGTTATTATTTAAGACCCTTATTTTTATATTATTATTATTTATTTGTCTCAAACTAATGAGTTAAGTTAATTTGACTTCACTAAAGAAAGGTAGTTCAACTACCATAACTTATTGAGGAAGAATAAAAGCTCAATCAAATGAAGAGACAAGGGGAGAATAGAAGGAGAACTACAACCATAAGGTTTTCTCTGTACTAGTGAGATACTTTCAACTTTCATTCATTCTGAGTTTACTAGAAAACTTAATCCTCTTGATGATAGTAGGGTCTTATTGAAGGCAGCAAGATTCAAAACCGAATCACATATTTCAGCAGCTTGTTTTAAAGGTGTATGATTTATCTTTGGTAGTCTGTGTATTTTTGTTTGTTCCTGAATTGAGTTTCATGACTGATAAAGAATATCTTGCAGAGTCAAGTGAACATTTTGTAGCAGTCTGATCCAGATCTTTAGCTTGGGTTTTCTTCTTGATTGTCAGAGTCTTTTTGTATGGTGCCCATTGAAGGCTTCTAAATTTGATTTTGGTCCCTACCCTCGCAGGGGTTTGTAGAGAGAACTCAGTTTTGTATCTCAGAATGAAATAAATGAAAAATCTGATTACTCTTTCAGTCTCACACATGTGTTTTAATGATTTGGTTCATTCCTTTGCTTTGATCTTCATATATACATTTGTATAATTTTTGTACACATTCATGTAACTTTGTTTAAAGTTTACTTCTTTTGCATTGATATACACAACACATAAAAACCAACCTTGGTCCTTTGTAATTAATTCTTGTGGATTAAGTGATTGTTTTTGAGGCTATAAACCCCGGGTAACATTCCCAACTATCTTGTCTTAGCCCGACAAGCTCTGAAAATGCTTGAGTAAGGTTTTCCATACCTTTTCCTCAACACTTGGGACTTTACATCATTCGAGGGTGCTAGAAGCCTAGATTTTGTTGTAACACTACCAAAGGTAGATTCATATGCTATTCCAAAGTTCCATGAGAATAATGATTCAACCACATCACATATTTCATGTTTTATGTTATTCATTTTAGATCTTGGTGTTATTCATGAATTTGTTGTGATCAAGTTGTTTTTACATAGTTTTGAAAGGAATGCAAGGGATTGGTTTAAAGTTTAAACATCTTGGGATAGGAGAAATATCATATTTTGCAAGTTTTGTTGAGACATTTTGCAAGCAATGGAACCCTAATGATCATGAGGAATGGATGAGCTACATTGAATATATCAAGGGAATGTATGGTGTGATAAACAAAGAAGATCCTATTGATGAATAATGCCTTCATGATGCCATTAAGGACCAAGCACAAAAAGAAAGTAATGATGAAGAAAGTCATCAAGCACATGAAGAAGACCCTATTGGTGAGAGCACTCATGCATCTACCTCTCCTCCTCATGAAGATGAGGGTTTGGTAAGCTTTGGACCTTTTCAAAATTCTGAATTTGATGATCTTTGTTGTTATGATTTTGAAAGGTATGATCTTGAAGAAAAACCCTTAAGTGATGATAGACTTGATAATATATTTGCCTCTCCATTTAATGAAGACAGGGAAGCCAAAGATATGTTGTTATGGATGTGCATTTTCAGAAATTTGATCATGGTTTGGGTAGAGATTATTGGAGAGTTTTAGGAGATCCTATCTATGATATTTGTTGCCGCCTTTATACACACTTGGGTAACATGGAAGAAATATTCAATCCACTTAGTGTGTCCTTGGGGGCAAGTCTCGAGTCAAGGTGTTGTCACCTGATCCTCAACTCCTCCGTCTAGGCCAACTCCTAGCGAAGCCAAGGAGGGTAGTCCCTAAATTAAATATACTAAGGCTTGAAACTAAATCTAAGAAAACTAGTATTCTAGGAGTTTATTGCAAAAGACAAAATATAAAGTAAATCTATTCTAAGAGCATATATCTTTCATTCACCACAATCACTTATACATAAAGAAATACTTGCATAAAAAGGATACTCAAGATAACTTTGATAAGATGCAAGTAAATAAAGGAAATACTTCAAGATATAATAACAAGTGCTTGAGAAATAAATATATTTGAAGCAAATGGCTTTGTGTATATGAAACAATGAGACCAGTGCCTTAAAGAGATCGTGTGCAGTTTGAAAGTATCAAGTGCTTTATGAAAATTTGTCTTTGAGATTTTAAGGTAGATTAATGAGGTAAAATTTATTTTCTTTAAAATGAGACTGTAATAATAAAGCAAGCTATACTAGATTTGGCCTCTAGAGAGGTTATCCCTTTAGCTCAAGGATTTGCTGAGAACTTGCCGAAAACCAATGGTTTCACCAACAAGCCCACTAGGGGTGCCGGATGTCCAACATGGAGGGGAATAAGCTTGAGGAGTTCCGTAAAACTTCACACACTCCCCTAGGCAATTCTTTAGCCAAACAATTGTCCTCTTTTGAGATTGTCCTATTATAACTACTTTGCACTGACCAGCCCGACGTGTATGAAATTTACTCCCAGAAGATTGAGGCAAGCTTGCAAATAGGAGGGTCAGGAGCAAGCACCGAGAGCTGAGGGGAGGGTTTATTTTAAACAGAAAGTAAAATACTAAAAAGTAAATGTTTTTTAATTACTGAAGTCCTCACTGATCAGTCTCTTGCGAGGAGTTGAGGGGACATGTTTATTTACCAACTTGAAATTGCAAAAAATAAAAGAAAACTGAACTAGCAACTAGTGTTGTACTTTTCAAAAAAGGAAACTAAAACTAAAGTTGTGATTTATTTTATCTTATTCTTTAGATGTAAGATTGTTTGAACTTTTAAGAAAAGGAAAGAATATCACACAAAAATGCCCAAAACCACAACACCAACCCCCTTAAGGGGGAAACAAAAAGTGAGGCCTCTCTTGACTCACTTATTTTATTAAGTCGGTTACAAAGGTCTCTTTTAGAGAATTGGGATCCTTATAGAAATGGATCGGAAAGGTTTACAATCATTTTCAAAGTTTTGTACAAGTATAAGGTACTTTAGGGGGTTCTTGAGGCTTCAAATCTTCAAAATTCGGGCAACATTTCCCCTTTTCTTTTCACCAAACCTGCAAAAACAGCAAGTTAATTGGGGCAAAAGATGCCCAAAATGGTATTGGAAGACCCTACAAAAAAGTGTTAGTTAATATACAAAATTGTAGAAAAAATAGCTAAGTAAAACTACACTAAAAAGGGGAACTAGAGCTAAGTAAAACGAGAAATAAGAGTCCTTTTCTCTATGATATTACTTGCTGTCCCAAAACAGTAAGTAATATTATGGAGATACCTAGATATGACCTTTAACCTTTTACAAATTGAAACTACTTTTAGCCTTGAAAGAATTTCTGAAAAAGAATGAAGCTAAAAGAAGATTGCAAGCTAGATTAAAGAGTGATCTAATGTACTTGCTTTACTATGCAAAACAAAAGAAATCTTAAGATATTCCTTTAAAATAAAACTTTACTTTGCAAGTATTTAAAATAACCTAAAAGAGAAGTTTAGATTGTTTGAGAACGGGATGAGGATAAATGCTTTGAAACCCTTGGAATGCTTGGGCAAAATGGAGTCTTCTTGGTAGAGGAAAGAGGGGCTATGTCCTTATGAATTTTGAAGATGAAGAGGATGCAAGCAAGATCCACCTCTCTTCAAGTATGAGACTCTACAAGCTTCAAAACACTTACAAACACAATGTTAAATAGTAGTGTCCTTTACATATGGAATCTAGAAAGCACGTTAATCAAACAAGAAAGCATGAATTCTTTGATTACATATGAGAATTAACAAGACTTAAAAATGCAAGCAAGCTTAGTAAATCTTGTTAAAAGAAAAACAATTAATCTAAGAAAACAAACAAGTTTAATAGATCAAAGCTATATTCAACAAATTGAAAGTAATGAATTAAAACAATTTCACCTCATAGATTGGTACATGACAATGAGCATCCACACATGAGATCCACACCAAATTTGCCTCCAAAGCCTTTTATTCCAATAATGAAGATATATTACAATAGCAACAACAAGTCATTCACCAAAGCTCCAACTAGCTTGAATGAGGGGTGAGTGCTTGGTTTTATAACAAATTGGGTGGAGTTCCTGATGAGAGAGGGCGCACCAAGTGGAGGGAGGGGTGCACCACATGTGAGAGGGAGGTGGTCAAGTGTTGATCACTTGGTTGCCACCTCTCCCAACAATCCAATGAATGCCAAGTGGAGAAGGAGGAGGTATGGGAGAGGGTGCCACCTCTCCAAGAGAGGGTGGCCTCTCTTTAGAATGCGCCACCTCTCCAAGTGGGGCACACTTCCCTTTGCCCACATGTTCTAAATAAGAGATGGCTGCCACTTAGCTTGAGTCTCACTCAATAGAACTCGCCCATCAAGTGCCACATAGCCTTCTAGGCTTTATTTGATTCAAAACATGTCAAAACATGTTTCCGGCAAGTTTGCTAAAAAATAGCACTTGCTGATTTTTCCTGATTTTTTTTTGTCTTTTTTGACTTTTGTGAGGAAAATTAATTTTTTAGTGATTAAAATCACTAATTTTACTCACAAAAGTGGGTAGTTAGGTAAAGTGGGTGCTCTAGGTCCAAAAATGAGCACCCCCAAGGCATATAATGCCTCCTAGCACCACTTTTTTAATACAAACTCAAATTACAATTAAAATATTCCGTTTTATGGGAAATTTTTTATTAATTGAAAAAATAAAAAAATCCTAAGGGGGACTTAGCACATTTCCATGAGACTCTAGGATAATGATTAACATGGTTACATACATAGGACTGTAGACTTAAATCACTCCCTAAGTCATATCTACTAGTACAATTACTCTAACTTTGGAGGTTATTGAGTGAAAAAACTCAAAAATTATAAATCGCTTAAAGAGCAAAATATAATTAGCAAGTAAAAAAAACACTCTAGAGTAAATTACTAGCGTCTAATCCTTGGGTGGCTAAGCCTTTTACAAAAATCACATGCTTAAGTCATTTTATTACAATTCCCCGTAGGGTATGGAAATGTGGAAAAAAGTTGGTCAGATAGACCGACTGAACTTCTAAACACTGAATTATGAGCAATAGATTGCTCAGTCTTTGGCATCTCAACTGCAAATCCAGCTAGTGCAACTGGGTGGATAACAATACCTTTAGTAAATAAAGCATAGATTTTGAAGCCCTTGGACAACCTAACATAGTGGAGGCAAATTTAGAAAATTTGCATGACAAATTACAACCATATGCTCCTATCAATAATGCAGATTTTGGGCATCATATATAGCATATTTTTGGAGATTTATTTCAGCCATGTACTCTCACTTTTAGGGCAACTTTGTTGCAGATTTTTCATGGCAATTTCTAGCCATGTTTTAGTGGGTTTGATGCATATTTTTCCTAGCACGTGGAGCAGATTTGTGGGACTAAAAATGTAGAAATTTTCCATCCATCTTCTTCTTCATGTATTGGTGAAATAGTGCTTGATTTTCAGCCAAAAAATGTATTTTAGGGGATAAAAGTTGTATGGCACAATAGGGTTTTAATTGCAGAATTTCCCAGCCACCTATTTCTTCAAGTTCTTCTCATCTTTGGCATGTACTTTCATTTGGTCAGCTGGAAAATGTCCATTTGATGCCGCAAATTATTTGGGGTAGCAAGCATTTCATTTTGAGCTATATTGTAGAAATTTTCAGCCATCAAAAATAAGGTTTCAAGCCTTGATTTGGGGCTAATTTTTTTCCTAAGGTTGAAATGTTGTTTCATATCTCATACACATCTTGTTTGAAGGATAACTGACATTTTGAGTTGTTTTGTAGAGTCCCCTAAGCCTTTGTTGCTTGAGGGAAGTGATGATTATATTGTGGATGGGCTATCCTAAGATGATGTTTACATTAGTCCTGTCCAATCTTGGATATAGGAGTCTTGTGATGGTGCATGCCCTTCTTGGCATAATGTGGGTGTCCTTGTCCATCTTCATGAGCACATTTATGATTTCATCCCTCATCTCATGGAGGTTCTAGCATGTATCTACTTGGCATTTGATGTATCCTTGTTTTGGTTGGTGACCAAACACAAGGGAAGATTTTATGGCATTGATGAAATTCTTAGGTGGTTGCATTGGATTTATGATTTCACCTAACATGCTCATTTTTTCATATTCTAGAGTAGGTAGGAGAAAAAGTAATCTCCCTATCCCATCTGAGCTTCTTGTTGGTGCTCAAAAGAGACTCCCTCCCCTCGGATATTAAGACTGAATCCTTCGGCCCACAACAGTCTTAGGAGCCTCCTACTCCTCATTCGACTCATCTCCTACTGTAGGTTGTCCTCACACAACATACAACCTATCAACTCGATCACCAATCAACTGTGGCTCGACCAAATTTGCTTCCTCTCTGTAGATAAAGACATGTCCACCCTTGAATAATGTCGCATATCCAACATCTGCCAAGGATGATATTGAGAGTAGGTTAACCCTTAGCCCTGGAACAAACAAAACTCCATCAATCTCTTGGAGTTCTCTAAACTTGAGTTGGAATTTGACTCTTCCAACTCCACGTACTTCTCATGCCATTCCCCCTTCACTTTCTACTAGCCGGTCTGGACTTGTCTCTGTGATATTGAGGAATATACGCCATATTCCTGTCATATGACATGAGGCTCCACTGTCAATGATCCATCTACTGTCACTCACAAATCCAACACTCCCGACACTTGACACGAGAGTAACCAATGAGAATTCCCTATCAAACTTGTCCGCAAATTCCTCCACTAATGCTGTCACTGCTACAACTTGCTCCTCATTCTCCTTTTTTTTCTTCTTCTCCGGAAACTGGGTTGCAAGGTGGCCATACTGGTTGCAGATGAAGCATCTGACTTTGCTCAAGTCTCCCAGAATTGCCCTGCTTCTTTCCTTTACTCTTTGTCGCAAGAGCAACAGTCTCTTCATTAGTACCATCTCCCTTCTGTCCACTTCTTTGAGATCCTTCCCGTATCTCCTCCCGAGTGAAATTATCCCATAGTCTGCTCCAGTCAGGGAGCTTCTCTCTCCCCACCACGCACTTCACGAAACCTCCCACTCCTTGGTGAAGCCTTTGAGGGCTATCCGCACCAACTCTGAGTCAGGAATAACCTTTCCAACAGTTTCCATCTCGTCCTTCATCTGGGAAACCTGGGTGAGATAGGTGGCCACATTCTCTCCCTTAGCCATCTTAATACCATGGAGATTGTCTCGGAGAGCCATTTTCTGGTTCTCGTTCTCTTCCTCATACAAACTCTTCAGTGCATCCTACATCTCTTTAGTTGTCTTCTTCTCAGCCAAGTGTGGAATAAGGTGGTCCCTGACTCCATCCTAGATGATTCTGTGAGTCTTGGATTCCTTCACCTCATGAACATCTAGAGCTATGGGATCTGTAGGTACTGTCACAACGGTGTCTGCAAACGACCACAATTTGTTCTCCTTGAGAACAACTGACATTCTGAACTTCCATTGCAAATAGTTGGAAATTCCATCCAACCGGTCCTCATATCTGATGCAAGCTTGAAGCAACCATCTCCCTGTCAACTATCCAAAAGGAAAACAACTAACCAAGTTTCCCCCTTTTCAAATCCTTGCCAAAAGATAGTATTGCTCACTGTAACTCAGAGACCTGCTCTGATACCATGTAGAAAATCAGTGACAAAAGCACACTAACACATAGAGCTTTTGTCAAACACTTCGCAAAAATTGGATTTCTGTCTTAAATGAAAATAACCCACATCACAACTATACTTCAAAAGCAGAAACACACATTACCAAGTACATTTGCAACGAAAAATAACAATGAACAACAATCACAAATCCATGTGCACACCCAAAATTTTTGGCAATCAGCAAGGAAAACCCCAATTTGGGGAAACCCACCGAGAGAGATTTTATTTTAGCTTCAGGAAAAAATTACAAGCTACATCAGTTAATAATGGAAGAACGAAACAACTTACAGGAACCCAACAGTCCCCCATATTTCTGTCTAGAAATCCATGCCAAATCCATATTGTTGTACGACCCTCTCACTGAACAACAACTAAATAAATGTTCCAACATTTTGTTGTACGTACTACGGACTGTCTAGAACTGTCCTTCTGCAACAAAGAAAACCCCTAACACACCTCGAAATTCGAGCTAACAAACAACCTCGGAATATATGCCCGTTCTCCTTGCTATACGAACTGTACGGATCTGTACAGTACAACCTCCAACAACAACAGTATTCCTAGCACCTCTCACACATAAAACTCACTTGGGAAATGTGGCCAATATCTCTTGAAAACTGTGCCAAACCCAACTGCAAACAATTTCTTCCTTACTCTCTCAAAATCTCTCACAACTTGTCTTGCACACTACCGTAGGCATACTCTTATAATCTAAAAGTGACTTTTCACCTTTCCCATCCCTAAATCCAATGGCCAAGATCTAATCTTGCCTTTACAAGATCAAGGGACATGATTTATTCCCTCTAAAATAAATCACTTAAATTACTAAAGTACTTTTACCCACTTTATGACATAAAATCACTTTAATAAAATATTAGAAGGTACATTACAAAAAGTCACTTTAATAAAAGAGTCACTTTATTACAACTTTATAAAACATCTATTACAAAGTCAAGTTCTTAGTAGTGCAAATGCAAGGTCACTTCCCCATACAAGACAAAACATGCGGAGTACCTCCCGAGCTATAAAAACTAACAAAGACAAGGTCTTAAGTGGCAGATGTAAGGTCATGAGAGTGAGTTGTGAGAGTTTTAGTGCGCATGAAGAGGAGGAATGCGCCCTAAAGGTTAGGAAAGCACACTAGGAGATGAAGGTGAGTGAATGCTAAGGATAAGTGTGAGTGGAAGGGTTGGATAAGGCACATGGATGCATGAAAACGGCTAAGAATAGTCGTGAGTCCAAGTAACTGAGACATGCTAAGAGATGAGTGGCATTAACTAGGAAGTGCGTCCACATGTAAGAGAGAAAAGAGGGTGCACCTAGGGAGATAGAAGAAGTGGATGAGTGAGTGAGAAATGCGCCTAGGTTAACTGGAGTAGGAGTGGTAGATGAATGCCAAAATTAGCCACCCACACATGACTTCATGTTCAGTTAACTCAAGTATGGGTGAGTTATGGCCAAGTCAAAATCGCCCTAAATTTAGGGAATCTCCTAATTTTAGGGAATTATGGTTTAAACTCAACTATAGGAAAATTTTGGGAAAGTGATGCATGACAAGTGGAGAGGTGAGTGTGAGGAATGATATATGGGGAAATGGGACCCAGTTACGTGTCCTCCTTTAGCTCAATTCATTAATTATTAAATGCTCATGTCATGGGAAAATGTTACCCATGCTTAGGTGGATGCCACATCACTCTTTATATATACCACATGTTGACCTATGAGGGTTCCACTTGGCACTACATGGATGATGACTGTACCTGCTAAATATAGACAATTCTAAAAATATAATCCAGCTCCTAAATTTTAGGAAACTGTCCACATCATCCAGGATAACTGGGAGAACACTGCCACATGTCACTGTCTAAAAATAGACACTGCTAAAAATAGGAAGTCGTCCGAATGCCCTTGAATTTATACTCATTGATCTCGTCTTTCCGCAAGGGATCTGAATATGCGATCAGAACTGACATGCGAGCCCTAGTGCTCAACCTGCTAAAAATATTAAATTGTGCCACATCATCCCGGAAAAGATCCAAAAGACTCTGGATGTCTCAAGGATCAATATTGGATGCTCAAAATCTGAATTCGGGGCTTGGAGCAAAACCTGCTAAAATAGAAAGTTCTTGCACGTCGCTCGAAAAGTGTCATCGGGCCTAGAATCATGCAAGGACTCATACTGTATGCTCAAAACTGCTCCAAACTGTCAAGAGACCCACTCAAACCGTGTCTCCTAAAAATAGCAACACATGTTGTATGTATACATCTCTCTCAAAAATGCATGGAAACTAAGTCAACTCTAACTCTGAACCAAACAACCATGTACCGATCATGTACTTGTCTCACGTGGGAATCAACCTCTTGCTCAACACAAGTGCTAAAATCTGGGAGAATCTCATAATGCCATCAAAAATACTACATGCTGGCTCTTAACCCTCAAGATTTTCAAGGGTGGAAATCTAGGGGTTAACAATGGTGACTCAAGGGGACGGGATCCCCCTGCGGGATGTCGAGAACCATAAGAATCTATGTGTCTGTAGAAACTGAAACTATCCTGTGAGAACTCTGTAAGATGTACCAATGATGCTCTATGAAAACTGAAGAGATATGAACCAAGAATACCCCTGTAACTGCGTGGAAGGAGAAGAGGCCCTATAAGTTGATCAAGAAAACCTGTAAGCTGACCTATAGTACCAAAGCTTGTCCAATGGGCCATGGAGTCAAAGTATATAATCCTCCCACTGAAAACTGAAAACCAAGGGATCTCATCCAAATCCGCTACCTACTACCACCCAATAATGTACACTCCTCTCCGTGGTAAATGTGCTGATGTTGACACAAGGGAGAGAGTCACTTCATTAGATGTCAATAATGTAAACACATGTGAAGTGCGAAGGAATACCACCAATAATGTCAATGGGTCCTAAGGTATGAGCACAACCTGACACTGTGAAGAGATGTTCTGAAGTCGAACAGTGACAAGGATTATCCAATCAAGGCCCAATGATACTCAGCCTTTTTGGATGCGAAATAACCACCAATGAGGCTAATGACTATCAAGGTGCTCTACTTCCGGGTCATCTGTGGAAAATGTGTTGAAGTCGATACAAGATGACCTGTTGAAAAGAAGAGCAATGATGTCTCTCTTCCCTCAGCGCGAAGTGATAACTCAAGAAGATCAAGATGAAGGAACTGGGTACCATATCCCTATGTTGGATGGGGGGATGACTGACTCAAAGCACAGGACTCAATGATAAGAGATGAGGAGACAAAACATAATATAACTCAAGACACTCCTATGTCTCCTCAAATTACCCATCCTAAAGGCTTAATGCTTCGGGAATGATGACAAATGGAACCCCCATCCAGGCTCACTCTAATGATAGACACAAGGCTCGGCATGCGTAAGATAGACATTCAAATTTTGACCCAAGAAAAACACTAGTGGACAACCATTTATTCATGAAAGGAAAAACACACAAGACAGGACCACATGCTGATATAAGTAGGCAAAAAATAAGCGACACTTATGCAAAGAAAGAAGTAGATAACTGAAGGGAAAAGACACTATAAGGAAAATGTAGATTGTTGTCCTAAAACTGTAAAAAATCAACAAGAAGGAAATATTGAAATGACAATGTGGAAAGGAAAAGCAACTACCATAAACCCAAAAGTTTTACCTCAAAGTTGCCATGATTAAATCATCATACTCAAAGGACCAATGTAGCCATGCAGCCAGATGATCAGTCTAATGAGAAAGGTCAACACAACCAACCTTCCAAGGGGACCAACCATGAAATCTCATATGACCCAAAATTGCCTTGATGTATTTGTTAATGAAGGCATAACTGAAGGTCGCTAGTTGATTGAAGGATGCTGGTTGAGATTTAGAGCATGGTATTTCAATAGTAAGAAGCATGAATGCATGAGAGCCAAAACTCTTCGAATCATCCTGTTGAAATACCTCCATCATTCTGAGCTCAACTGGGTCATGATGAACTCTGATATTCAAACTTTGATCAGTCATAGGATCCTGTTGAGGAACAAGATCTAGTTGTGGGACCATAGGTAAAGTGTAAGGGATATCATCCTCTGGTGGAACCAAAGGTGGCTCCTCCTGTTGTAATGGTGTCTGGTCAAGTTGTTCTTGGACCACTGCTATGATAGGTAAGGATGAAATCCCTTGTTGACTGATCTCTACTTGGTTAATCTGTGGTTCCTCCTCACGAAATTTTTGATTTTGAAATCTTTCATCCTCACTCATGGGAGGAACCAATGAACACTTCTGAGTATTCAAATCTTCACCTTCATCTTTTTGGAACTCTGCATGTGACTCAAACGGTGTATCTATTGGTTCCAGATCATCTAAAATTGGGCCATCGCCCTCCTTTTAATATCTGGGAACTTGATATGGTGTAAGTTGTGGTTCATCTTCAATAACATAGACTTCTTGCACTTCTGTAACAACCAATGGTTGAAGATCATCGAGTGGAGTTACCTTCATTGGTTGGTTTGGGACAAGGATTAGAGGGAGTTCACAAGTTGCAAGATAATTTCTTTCTAACTTGATAGCGGCAGCTTGCGCTTCCTCTAGATTTTGAGGGTCTTCATTCTTGAGAAAAACACTAAAAATACCATCAAATGCCCTTAAGATAATAAATCAAAGCAACATATTCGTTAGGCCTTACTCTGTAGGGAATTCGATTGTAAAATTTGGAAAAACGAGAGTTAAATTGGAAAGCAATTTCACTTTCATGCTTCTTAATAATTGAAAAAAGTGTGCAAAACAAGAAAATGTCCCGTGTATTTGCCCATCTGTTAATGAATTTCTCCTGGAAGGAATCCCATCCATCAATGGAAGCATCCGGAAGGGACTTGTACCATGCTCTTTCCTCCCCCTCGAGGGTCGACACAAACATCCTCATCACCACATCTTCATGTTCCACATTAAAATCGCCCACCACTTGCAAAAATTTAGCCAAGTGATCCTCAACTGATTCATCCAACCTCCCTGCAAACAAAGGTATGCGTTTAAGCCACTTACATGCAGGTAAGTCATGATAATCTGGGAATGCATCAAAACTTAGTGGGTCAAAGGAAAAAAATCTCCACCTTACTGGTGGCCTCACAACTGCATCCATATTTTTAGTCTTAGATAGAAAAAAACACAACTGCTACCCTACTACTAGCTCGAGATGGAAATAAAACGAAAGATAAAGAGGTCGAAGATACACTCACCATAGTGCTCGTCAAAAAAGAACTTACGTAAGAACTCATACAGTTACCAACTTTGAGAGGAGTTCTTGGTGAAGGAATAGTCTTGTTCTGAGAAAAGATGTTAATGTTTCTTCAAGCTCGAAACTAGACTTTGTGAGGGAATCGAAACCGAAATATTTTCTTGTGTAAGTCCCCTGTGGAGTTGTCCCTATATCCTATGGAGTCGCTAGGTGAGTTAGAAAAAAAATAAAACAATTAAAGTAAAAACTCACCAATGTCATTGTTACCAAGGCTGGCGTTCCCTGGCAACGACGCCAATTTGTTAGCACAAATTACCCTCCAATTCTAAGCTGATATATGTGTTGGGAAACTGGTAAAAACGTAGCTAATTAAAGGAGTAGGGCCCCAATTGTCACTGACCAAACCCCTCTCCATTTGGGCTAATGCTTGTTAGCCTCTCGGGGGAGTCCCTAGGCACACTGAAACGCATTGCTGCTGTCTTTAAGTCTGATTTCTGCATGTAAAACCTACAAAACAGCAAGCTGTTTGTCTTGGACAGCGTGTAAAAGTAGTCGAAAATGATGAGGAAAAGTAATATTCTACACTTGGAGGGAACCTGCAGGGTTAGCACAATGATAATAGATTGGAAAAAGAAGAGAAAAATTGTTCAAAAGATTGAAATAATCACAATAAACAGTTCATAAAATGACAAATCAGATCACAAATTTACCATAGTATCGCCAAGAAGAGAAGTTCGAAGACAAAACACACACTTCTTTATTGATCAAGCTTACAAGAGGGTTGATTGCGCCACACTTGGCAAGCTTACAACCGGTATAATGACTACTTTGCCGAGAGAAAAACCACTGGACTATAGAGAAAGAGAGAGAAGAATGAGAGAGACACTATGCTGCTGCTGCAAATAACCAACCCAGAACCTCTGTCAAGCATCCAATATATAGCATAATGAGGGTGCATATCCCAAGGGAGAAGGAGAGGACGCATGAGTGGCTAAATTTGGAGTCTAAGTGCATGAGAGAGAGAGGTATGTGAAAGGTGTGAGATGAATGAGTTTGTGTGAGAGTTGGCATGGAGTTAATGCGCATGAAGGGAGGAGAATCACGCCCTAGAACTTAGGAATGCACACATGTGGATGAGGAGAAGTGAACATAGCTCGTATACTAGAGTGGAAAGGCTTAATAAAGGCACACAAGTGAAGTAGCATGCTTAAGACTAGGTCTTAAGTGGCACATGCAAGGTCATGAGAGTGAGTTGTGAGATTTTTAGTGTGCATGAAGAGAAGGAATGCGCCCTAAAGGTTAGGAAAGCACACTAGGAGATGAAGGTGAGTGAATGATGAGGACAAGTGTGAGTGGAAGGGTTAGATAAAGTGCATGGATGCATGAAAACGACTAAGAATAGCCGTGAGTCCAAGTAACTGAGACATGCTAAGAGATGAGTGGAGTTAACTAGGAAGTGTGTCCACATGTAAGAGAGAAAAGAGGGCGCACTTAGGGAGATAGAAGAAGTGGACGAGTGAGTGAGAAATGCGCCTAGGTTAATTGGAGTAGGAGTGGTAGATGAAAGCTAAAATTAGCCACCCACACATGACTTCATGTTCAGTCGACTCAAGTATGGGTGAGTTATGGCCAAGTCAAATTCGCCCTAAATTTAGGGAATCTCCTATTTTTTAGGGAATTACAGTTTAAACTCATCTGGAGGCCAATTTTGGGAAAGTGATGCATGGCAAGTGGAGAGGTGAGTGTGAGGAATGATATATGGGGAATGGGACCCAATTATGCGCCCTCCTTTCGCTCAATTAATTAATTATTAAATGCTCATGTCATGGGAAAATGTGACCCATGCTTAGGTGGATGCCACATCACTCTGTAGATCTGCCACATGTCGACCTCTGAGGGTGCCACTTGGCACTGCATGGATGATGACTGTACATGTTAAATATAGACATTTATAAAAATAGAATCCAACTCCTAAATTTTAGGAAACTGTCCACATCATCGAGGATGACTGGGAGAAAATTTCCACATGTCACTGTCTAAAAATAGACACTGCTAAAAATAGAAATTCGTTTGAATTCCATTGACGTTATACTCAATGATCTCGTCTTTTCGCAAGGGATTCGAATATGCGATCAAAACTGACATGTGAGCCCTGGTGCTCAACCTGCTAAAAATAGTAAATTGTGCCACATCGTCCCGGAAAAGATCCAAAGACTTTGGATGTCTCAAGGATCAATACTGGATGCTCAGAATCTAAATATGGAGCCTAGAGCAAAACCTTCTAAAAATAGAAAGTTCTTGCATGTCGCCCAAAAAAGTGTCATTGGGCCTAGAATCATGCAAGGACTCATACTGTATGCTCAAAATTGCTCCAAACTGTCAAGAGACCCTCTCAAACCATGTCTCCTAAAAAATAGCAACACCTGTTGTATGTATACATTTTTAAAAAAAATGCATGGAAACTAAGTCAACTCTAACTCTGAACCAAACAACCATGTACCGATCATATACCTGTCTCACGTGGGAACCAACCTCTTGCTCAATACAAGTGCTAAACTCTGGGAGAATCTCAGAATGCCAGCAAAAATACTACATGCTGGCTCTTAACCCTCAAGATTTTCAAGGGTGAAAATCTAGGGGTTAACAATGTGAAAATATGCTTTCTCTACAGGGTAGGTTGCCTCGACTTGTTTCTCTTCAACTAGTAGCGCCTTCACAATTTTCTCCTCTTGCTGTTGTGCCTTTGTTTTTGGCACTTTCTTCCTTTTTTCCTCTTCTTTTTGGGCCTTCTCCAAGGCTGTAATTTGTTTGAACAACCACTGCAATTCCTCTTGTAAGGCCTTCTGAGCATTGAATTGATTTGTTATGGCCTTTCCCTTAGGCTTTCTCTTTGCTAGTCTAACTCTTAGGGTGTCCTCCATCGCCACTAGCTATCTATACAAAATTCTTACCTCCTTATATGAGGTCCATATTCTTTCCCTGAGAAATGGTCCTACTAGTAGCTTCCTCTTCACTGTTTTCTTCACTCACTCCCTTCAACAGTTCTCCCCAACTGATACTTTGTTGGAATTGTGGTCCTTGGACTTTCCTGGACAACTCTACCCAACAATGATGTTTATTGAAGTTGCATTCAACCACTTGCAGATTTTAAATCCACCCCTCGATCTTCAAAACTCCAATGGATCTTTTCTGCATAGAGAAATCAAGGCTCACAAGTCCTTTACCAACCACAAGCAGATTCCAGATCTGCCCACAACTTCTCTGTTAAGATTAATGTTGTTATTAGGTTATTTTCAATTTTCTCAGTGTATTCCAAAACAACAACATAAAGAGGATCATTGAAAGAAACACAATCACAAGGTACACAAAATTTTATCCTGGGAAACCCTCATGGGGGAGAAAACCCAATAAAAACTTCCTCAATAATAGATTGCCAATACAATGCCAAGACTAAGACTGAAACTCCAAAACTAAACTACGGCTGAGCATGTGCCTCTCTTCTCCTTCCTTTTGCAACTGCAATTGCCTTCAAAAGATGTGCACTAGACGAGTGAGTGAGTGAATGAACAAGTGAGGCGCCATCCTCACTTATAAATACTCGTTGAGGAGGCGCTAGGGTTATGTCTCTTCACTTAGTAGGGCCGACTTCTTCCAAGAGTGGTTAAAACCACTTTATAAACCCTAGGGGCCGACTTTACAAATGCCACTATATAAATATGGTTTGACCCAAAAGGGGATTTGATCTATAAGATAATAACTCAAATATAATTAGAATATTCTTCGAAGTTACAATATTTCAACACTCCCCCTAAACAAGAAGGGTATTCTACTGACATAACCAAATACAACATCATCGGGAGAGAGAGAGGGAAACATCATCATCAACATCTGGAACACTGACTGGCACATCTACAAATCATCGGAAGTTTTTCTCATCATCAATATCATCATCATGGAGCTGGAGTAGCATCATCATCATCATCGACATGAAGCTTATACAACATCATCAATATCATGACGCTGAAACAACAACATCATCAACAACATGAGGCTAAAACAACATCATCAACATGAGGTTGAGACAACAACATCATCATCATATGGCAACAGAATGAGGCAGGTGCAACAACAACATTTTGTGGTACTCTGAGAGACCATCCTTATCGGACCTTTTGGATTTGCCCAGGAATCATAAGATTCCCTAGGATATAAAATCCTAACAAGCTACCACGTGGTACGCCGACAAACTGTCCTTACCGGACCTTCAGGATTTGCGCAAGAATCATAAGATTCCCTAGGATATAAAATCCTAACAAAGCTACCACTACTGACCACAACTAGCATATACATGCACAGGTACTCTAAAATACCGTCCTTGTCGGACCTTCGAGATCTGCCCAAGGATGATCAATCCCCTAGGATATAAAATCCTAACGGAGCTACCCGTTGTTGGTCAGGATACTATAGTATCATCAACATCACTCCCCCTTTCGAGGGAGGTCCTTTCGGACAACACCAAACTTGTCTCGGAAGTACTCAAACTTCACACGAGACAGAGGCTTGGTCAACACATCTGCAACCTGCTCATCTGTGCCAACATATTGGAGCTTTACAACTCCCCTTTGCACCATATCACGAATGTAGTGATACCGGATCTCTATGTGCTTCGACTTATCATGGAACACTGGGTTCTTCGTCATCTTTATGCAACTCTGGTTATCACATAGAATCACGGTGGCTTCCATCTCCAGATCGAATAGACCTGTCGACAACTTTCGAAGCCATATGGCTTCACAACTGGTGGAACATGCTGCAATATATTCCGCTTCTCTCGTGCTGAGAGCAATACTGGATTGCTTCCTGCTTTGCCATGAAGTCATGGTAGACCCCAAATTGAAACAACATCCTGAAGTGCTCTTTCTATCAGAAGCACTTCCAGCCCAATCTGAATCAGTATAACCATACAGTCTGAAGTCATGATCTCCAGTATAATAGAGACCATAATCCAACGTACCCTTAAGGTATCTCATCACATGCTTTGCAGCTACAAGGTTAACACGTCTGGGCTCTACCAGATACTGACTCAAGGTGTTCACAACAAAGCATATATCTGGCCTGGTATTCGTCAGATACATCAACGAACCAATAATCTGTCTGTATAGAGTAGCATCAACCAACTTTGATGAAGTATCAACCAGGAGCTTCATATTTGTTTCCATGGGTGTGTTCATGGATTTACATTCCAACATGTCAAATCTCTTCAGTATTTCAACTGCATACTTCCCTTGGTTAAGGAAGATCTTCTCTAGACTCTG
>JZKD02S1934189.1:448823-463734 GCA_000966675.3 Picea glauca
AACATAATAGGCTGGCTCGTGATGAGACCCCCTATCCTCTTGACTAGGTCTTGTTTGTTATTTTTTTCGGGTCCCTCTTGTTTCTTGCTGAGAGGCCTTTTATTGCCTTCTCGGGGATCCCTGGGCGAAGCATCTTGAGGTTCTATTTCTAGGCTTTTATCTTTTACCAGCTGCTTTTACCTTCCGGGCCTTTAGCCCCTTCTTCCCACGAGATAAGGTGCAACCCCACAAACAGATCATCCTAATGCCCGGACAAGGGGAATGGGATAGATGAGCGGGAGATAAGATGGAAAAGTGGTGGTATGATGGGAGCGGACGATGGCTCTTCAGAAATCCCCCCGGTGGCAAACCAAAACCCATGGGTACAGGCTTGCTAGGACACCCTGTCAATCTCCCCAATCATGGTCAAGTGGGTTAATGTAAGATCCAAGCAGTCGTCAGAGATAAAAGGAGTGAGATGCATATATCCAAAGGTTATAATGATCAAAGGTGACACATACCATGATACCTGGACCAATTATCTCATGGAGCAAGAGCCTTCTCCGATACAAGACCAAGCCGATGGTGATGGATGTTGCTGCTGCTGACAAGACAAATCTGACGAAAGAAGAAAAGGATGGGCCCTCTAGGGCCATGCTCAGGTCAATCCTGCTCTCGATACTCCATGTCTAGGACCTGTGGGCCTCGAGACATGGTCTCCTAGTTATCCCTAGAAATCGGGGATAACAGGCATGATGTCTTTTGATATTTCCCTTCTTGTATTCTTCCTTTCTGGCAAGACAATTCTTAGCAATGTATCCCATCTTATCACAATGATAACATTGATAAGAGGAAAAATATTTTCCCTTTCTTTGACCCTTAAGATATTTCTGGAATCTCTTTGGAGGGTGAGATTCTTTAGGAAAATTGGTCTCCTTTTGGAAATGAGACATTTTCTTTCCTCCTTTAGCATGAGCATCTAGGGCTTGATCTTCATCCCTTAATAGTACGGCTTCTCGGTTGGCCGCTCTTGCTTCTTATTGAACATATTCTTCCCATAGACTGTTAAATTGGAGTTTCTCTTTTCTTGCATAGATAGTTTGGATGAAGGCATCCCAAGGTCTTGTGAGACTATTAAGAGTTCATCTTCATCTAAGTTGTCTCCAATTGCTTCTAACTGTCCCTTGAATTGAGAGACCCTAGAGAAATAGTCTTGAATTGTTTCTCCTTTCTGCATCTTTGTATTCTTGAGTTGGGTTCTCAGATTCATCTTCTGGTTGATGTTCTTTCCTTCATACATTCTGGTTAGGGCATCAAACATATCTTTTGGAGTATTCTTAGAAGACGCTTGAGGGATCAAGTTGTCTTTAATGGAATTTACAATTATTCTTTTGGCCCTAATCATATCCTTCTTGTACTTCTCTTTGGCTACTTCTTCTTCGGGTTCCGATACATTTTCTTTTATGAATTTTGCAAGGTCATTCTCTTCAAGAATGAGTCCAATTCTGTACTTCCAGGAATGAAAATTTTCCACATCTTCTAACTTATCAACAAGCTTGGTGCTTGCAGACATCTTGACCTGGAGCTAGGAAAATAACTAGAAAATGAAAGTGCTCAGAAAATGAATCTGAACTTACGAGGAGATGCGTTGGGTTGAGGCGAGTTGGCTGGAGCTGACTGTTTCAGAAAATTCCCAGTTTCACCCCTTGAAACTTGACTTGCGCACTTTTGGACTGGTACTTTTGGTACTGGTTTCCTGGTTTTCTGGTACCAGTCAAAACTAGGGTTTGACTTTCTGGAGAATCTGGCCACTGAAAAAGTGCGCTCAAGCTGCCAAAAGATGCGCTAGGGTAGGGTGCACTTCCCTAGATAGTTTTTGGTCAAAAATTCCTCTTCAATAAAAAGCCCTAATTTCC
The DNA here is from genome assembly GCA_000966675.3 of Picea glauca. Lineage (NCBI taxonomy): Eukaryota > Viridiplantae > Streptophyta > Pinopsida > Pinales > Pinaceae > Picea > Picea glauca. Next base: position 450,719 of record JZKD02S1934189.1, read on the forward strand.
TTGTACAACAATAGTGACGTTTTTAGATACCCAGTGAAAGGTGCTCTATTTAGTCAAGCTCTGATTTTTACCATGTTAAGATTAATGTTGTTATTAGGTTATTTTCAATTTTCTCAATGTATTCTAAAACAACAACATAAAGAGGATCACTGAAAGAAACACAATCATAAGGTACACAACATTTTATCCTGGGAAACCCTCATGGGGGAGAGAACCCAGCAAAAGCTTCCTCAATAATAGATTGGCAGTACAATGCCAAGACTAAGACCAAAACTCCAAGAATAAACCAGGACTGAGCCTGCGCCTCTCTTCTCCTTCCTCCTGCAACTGCAACTGCCTTCAAAAGATGCGCACTAGATGAGTGAGCGAGTGAATGAACAAGTGAGGCACCATCCTCACTTATAAATACTAGTTGAGGAGGCGCTAGGGTTATGTCTCTTTACTTAGTAGGGCCGAATTCTTCCAAGAGTGGTTAAAAGTTAAAACCACTTTGTAAACCCTAGGGGACGACTTTACAAATGCCACTATATAAATATGGTTTGACCAATCCACAAAAGGGGATTTGGTCTTATACAAGTCCCGACATGATCAATCCACAAAAGGGGATTTGATCTATAAGATAATAACTCAAATATAATTAGAATATTCTTTGAAGTTACAATATCTCAACATTCTCCACCTCACGATGTAAATTTCCCCTTTTACTGTGTGCACCTTCAACTCCTTAACAACTCTACCCAATTTCTGGTTGGAGCTATCCTCTTTCTTCTCCCTACAACTCTACCCAACAAGGTACTGAAGCTATTTTCCCTCTTGCAGCATCTACCTGATGCTTCTTTTCTCTTGCTGGAGTTGTACTTTAGAGCAAAAGTCTTCTTTCTTTAATACCAATTGATGCAGGGGCGTAAACTTGAACACACCCCTGCTTGTTGCAATCTCAATCACCCTAGCCATGCTCTGCACTGAAGCTATTTTCCCTCTTAGTGCTTCTTTTCTCTTGCTGGAGTTGTACTTTAGAGCAAAAGTCTTCTTTCTTTGATACCAATTGATGCAGGGGCGTAAACTAGAACACATCCCTTCCCATTACAATCTCAATCACCCTAGCCTAGCTCACACTAGATGCTCAAATAACATAGACCAGCATGCACACAAACATGCAAAAGGAAATAAACCACAACAATGTTTCTTAGGCATTAATTTATCTTGGTAATCAAAATTACAATGCTCAAAGGGCTTTTGCCACTAAAGGAGTTAAAACTTAAAAACCACAACACAATCAATAACCACAGGGCCAAGCCCTTTCTTACAGGTTACCAACCAATCTAAGTTTTGGCTGGGCTTACATTCCACACAAAAGTACAGTGAGCTTCCCTGGCCAAGCTCAAAGATACCTATTTAGAATCCCCATAAAAAGATGGGCCACTTGTCAAATATTATAATTCAAATATACAACCTGCTATGGATATAGGCTATAGACATGAGGTTGCCAAGCTCAAGGATACCTATTTAGAATTCACATAAAAAGATGGGCCACTTGTCAAATATTAGAATTCAAATATACAACCTGAAGCTTGGATACTTATTTAGAATTCACATGAAAAACTGGGCCACTGGTCAAATATTATAATTCAAATATACAACCTGAAGTTTGGATACCTATTTAGAATTCACATAAATAAATGGGCCACTTGTCAAATATTAGATTTGAAATGTACAACCTGCAACTTGGGAACCTTAAGGTGCATATGAGCATTAGACTTACATGAGTCTGTGTTAGTACATGAACTGAGAAAGAGGGCTTAACTGGAATGAATCTGGCTGGGTTTCAGGTATGAATCCAATGATCGTTTGAGAGTTTATATTACTGATGCTGAGAAGCAGCGATGGGAAGTTCCAAGAGATATTCTGCCTAGATATGATGGGGTGGATAATAACAGCACTGATAGTGATAAAGATGAAGAGGATTCTAAGGACCATCTTCATGAATTGCTGTTTAGTTACTCTAACGGTCCTTTTGGCTTTGCAATCACAAGGCGTTCAAGTGGAGAAACTCTCTTTAATTCAACTGCAACTTATAATAATGGCGATTTATTTGGAAATATGGTGTTTAAAGATCAATACTTGGAGATCTCTACTGCCCTTCCATTGGCTGCTTCTCTGTATGGATTGGGAGAGAGCACCAGGCCCGGATTTCGTCTCAACAGGAATGAGAGCTATACTCTCTGGAATCTAGACATTGGCAGTGTTAATCTGTATGTGGATCTATATGGGTCTCATCCATTTTACATGGATGTGAGAACAGGTGGTGTTGCTCATGGGGTTCTGCTGCTGAATAGCAATGGCATGGATGTTCAGTATGGGGGATCCTACTTGACATATAGAACAATTGGGGGAGTCTTGGATTTTTATTTTTTCTCCGGTCCTTCTCCGCTTTCTGTTGTTCAGCAGTACACAGAGCTCGTTGGTCGTCCTGCTCCAATGCCATACTGGTCTTTTGGTATTTTCTCACACTTCTCTTGTGAATTTTGTAGATTTCTGTGAGTTTTTGCTTGTTTATTTCTGAAAAAGGCAATTAATAGTCCTATTCCATGCTTATAGAGAATGGTGTTTTCTGGGATTTTTATTTTAATTTTGTTCTGGCAATGTTGAGGCCCAAAATTAACTCCATCCTTATTAGACACCCACATTCTTGGGAGGACTGGGGCAATCTCCAAATCACCCTTCTGAAAAGGATCCAACACAGCCTCCTGGGGGTAAATGGTCAAAGCCCTCATCGATTCAATCCCTCATTTTCTGGATTCCGTGAAAACAACTATTCTATCTTGTTTTTTCATGGTAGAAGTAGCTCATTATCTTTGATGTTTTAACTAGTACAAGCAGCAAAACTCTTTCCTCTACCCTTTATGGATGTATTGTGTGTGCGTTAATGTCAACATCCAATTACACCATGAAATGTTCTTGTTGTATCACTAGTTTTCTGCTATTACATTATAACAAGCAATCCTGTTCACCCACTCTACAAGCTTCCCCTCATCATAGGGACAGAGTAGGCTTTGGGACAGGTAAGGTCCTGATTCTGAGCTCGGGTAAGGTCATAAAAGGCAGTAAGGTCCTGCTCCTGTCTAGAAGGGAAAGGTTTTACCTGAGCTCTATTGTAGTTGCCATAATTTCAGGATTGCCTCCATTCTTTCACGATAGATCAATCATAGCAGGATAAAGTAAGTTTTAAGACCTCTGGCAACTTACTGTCCCTTTACGAGAGGAAGTTTGCAGAGTGTATAGGATTGATTTGTTAGAAGAATTCCAATGTGTTTGAACTTTGGCATCCCATTGGGCATGAAATTTTTTCCCAATTGGATTTTCCCCTATTTTATCACCTCCAGTGGTGGAGCTGTTCGTCTCATCAGTCTGAGTGTTGTATGTGCAGGTGGAGGTATCCAGTTCTACTGTACTATGGTTTCTTTTCTTAGGATGGTGAGAATATGCTGCTAAATTACAACAACTACTCTAGTCTAATAGCAAGATGCATCAAAATAGGTGATCCTTTCTTAGATTTAGAAGATCTAAATTTTGTCACTAATCAGGCAAATAACTCCCACAAGTAGACACTTGGAATTTCCCTCTCAAATTTTGTAGCATGATGATAGAGCCAGCTGCCCCACTACAGCTTCAATTTGGGGAAGCTACGAAAAGGATCCTGAATTTAAGGCCACTCTGTATATTAGGACCATCTATTTAAATAGCAATTTAATTTTGAACTACCTGGAGTTTCTTTGAGATCTGGCAGCCTTTTCCCCTTTTGCAAAGTCAAAGAAATAAAATCTGGTTTTACAGGTTAACTTCCAGGTAATTAAAAGTGTTCCCCAGGTCACTGAGACTCCTTTCTTAAAGAGGTAGAAAGGTGGCCAGTGCCTATTCTCTAGGCCATGCTCTAAGTGGGGACATGCTTTTGAACCATGGTGCTCACAAACTTGAAATCGAAATTAATTTATTTTCTGATTAGATTGTAGAATAAAGCCCACGGTGCCCTGGATAAATGATTGATTGGATAGAATCCTTACCAAACTGTCACTTCACATTTTTAAGGCAGACAGTGGAAAGCTGCAATAGAAACAAGCTCACATTCCAATGAATATATTTTTGTGTTTCTATTGTTTTTGACCCAAGAAAATTCTTCTCTACTTATATTAAGTGGGGCCTTCACTTATGATTAGACCCTCATGTGGATGATTTGTAGCGCCAGACTGTAAAAAGGCTGCTAGGAAGAAATTTTAGCCCCTAGAAAGTTGCTGAAACTGCTCACACAGATATAATTGTTTTTAGATTAACAGAGATTTGAGAAAAAAAGGCATGAAGTATAGAGAAATTCTTCCAAAGACTTGAGAGCCCAAACACATTAGGCTGCTTAAATGTGGCTCTGTGCTGCTGAAAATATGTGAAAGGGGCCACACAATTGTTGCTTCAGCCAACAGATGGGATGAAGGGTAAACTTCCTCTTGAAATTAGTGTATTAGAATTCAGGAATTTTCAGAGCTCCAATCTAGTGTGTATTGGCGAGGATAGATGAGTTATTACATATGCTTGAGAGACACCAATAACAAAAATATGGTAAAATGTATATGGAATTGTTAGCTGGTAAGAAATGGTTAACAGGAATAAACTTTGGATGATTGAATGATGCAATGTTCATTTGTTACTTTTTATTTTCAAGAAATGCTATGCTTTGTTATAAATTTTAGTAGAAGGGCAGTCTTTTTTAATCTATAAATTCAAATTCCTTGAAAAAGAAAATTATGCAAACCCTTTCATTTTTGATCACCGACAGGATTATCAATGAAAAAGTTCAGTTTAATACTTTGTCTTGGCAGCAGTTACTCTGAACATTTGATCACATTCCCATTCATTTACTCTCCTAACCACATCCTTCAAGCTCTTTACATGAACTTCTGAAATAGTTTTAATAAACAAGTCAGGATATGACTTTGTATTTGCAGTCTTGTTAATTTATATAATTGGATTGATTGCACAGGTTTTCACCAATGCAGGTATGGATATAAAAACATTTCGGTTGTTGAATCAGTTGTAGATGGATATGCAGCAGCAAAAATTCCTCTAGAAACGATTTGGACAGACATTGATTATATGGATGACTTCAAGGATTTTACTCTGGATCCTGTGAATTTCCCTGAGATGGAAATGCAAAAGTTTGTTGAACGAATCCATGCTAATGGGCAGAAATATGTTCTCATTATTGACCCAGGTAGGACTCAATTCATTATTGTCATAGAATTGGATAAAAAGAACAGAGAGAAAGGAATAAGTATCAAGAATTGAACTGAGCCATATTAGTATATTCTGAACATACAAATCATTAGCTTAATTGTGCAGGAATAAGCTTAAATGAAACATACAAGACTTTTCAGAGAGGGATACAAGATGACATTTTTGTTAAACGAGGAGGCGTGCCATATTTGGCACAAGTGTGGCCAGGCCCAGTATATTTTCCAGATTTTCTCAATCCTAATACACAGTCGTTTTGGACAAGAGAAATCTCTGAGTTTCATGAGACAATTGCATTCGATGGCCTTTGGCTTGATATGAATGAAGTTTCCAACTTCTGTAGTGGGATCACATGCTCCTTGCCAAAGGAAGGGGATTGCCCACGAAAAGATGCACAGACAGATTGTTGCTTAGTTTGTAGCAATGCCAACACCACCAGATGGGATGATCCCCCTTACAAAATCAATGCTTCTGGAATACACAGACCACTGGGTAACAAAACCATGGCTGCTAGTGCTGTTCACTATGATGATATCTTGGAATACAACGCTCATAATATATATGGGCTATCAGAGGCTATCATGACAAACACAGCATTGAACTCGGTACTAAAGAAGAGGCCATTTATACTAACCCGTTCTACCTTTCTTGGATCAGGGGCCCATGCTGCACATTGGACAGGAGACAATGCTGCAACATGGAATGATCTCTGGTACTCCATACCTACAATGCTGAGTTTTGGATTGTTTGGAGTCCCAATGGTAGGTGCTGATATTTGTGGATTTTCACAAGACACAACCGAAGAACTTTGCAATAGGTGGATTCAACTAGGTTCCTTTTATCCTTTTGCTAGAGATCACTCAGACAAGGGAACAAAGCGCCAAGAGCTTTACTTATGGAAATCAGTCACAATGTCTGCAAGGAAAGCATTAGGTCTGAGGTACAGACTTCTTCCATATATCTACACATTGTCGTTTGAAGCTCACACTAAAGGATCTCCCATTGCAAGGCCTCTGTTCTTCACATTCCCTGAGGATCCTAATACACTGGGAATCAGCACCCAATTTCTATTGGGTAAAGGGGTCTTGGTCTCCCCTGTTTTAAAGCAAGGAGCAAGGACTGTGGATGCTTATTTTCCAAAGGGAACTTGGTACAATTTGTACAATGTATCAGACTCAATAACAGTTGAGAGTGGCACATATGTTAGTCTTCTTGCTCCACTAGATATCATCAATGTCCATGTATATGAGGGGACTATATTGCCGATGCAAGAAATGGGTATGACAACTAAGGAATCCAGAAGAAGCCCATTTAGTTTGGTGGTTGCTTTGGGTGGTAGGACTGAAGCATATGGGGACCTATATGTTGACAATGGAGAGGATTTGGAAATGGTAATAGAGGATGGCAAGTCAAGTTATATAGAGTTTTATGCAGATATTGTAGATGGAGGAGTGAGACTGAGATCACAAGTCCAAATGGGGGAATATGCAATTGGGGAAGGATGGCTTCTTGCAAAAATTACAGTTTTGGGAACTACCACTGCTGCTGGTTCTCATTATGCTAATTCATACATGAAATTGGAGGCAATGGGGGATAAAATGACTCTGGATACTTCAGCATCATCCTCTATGAAGAGAATCATAACTGATTTTAGACCTGAAATGGATCATTATAATAGTCTTGATGTTGTTTTAGTGATTTCAAATCTGTCTCTTCCAATCGGGAAGAACATTGAGCTTGTTATACCATGGGATAAATGATTGGGCAGCGTTGTGTATTCATATGGTAAGGAAATAAACTCACTGGTAGGTGTGTTGTGTGCCCCATTTTAAACATAAGATCTGTTTTGGAAGTTGTTATAATACCTAATTGTTTTCTGTTGAACGCTTAAAATGCATCCATAAAGCTGATGAGATTCTTGTTTGAATTTTTAGGTGAAATTGTACGTAAGGACGAGGTTCATCAATTTCCCACTTGTGTGTGGTATGGTGTGTATTTCTGTATTAATGGGGTAACCTACTTTAACATGGGGAGGACTCCATGAGATTTGAACTTTGACTCTCTACCTTAAGGGTTGAATATCGTTACGAACTAGTCATGGGACACTCCCTGAATATCAAGTATAAATTTCTATGGGTCTGCGCCAATCATAAAGCCTGGCCTCAACATCAGCGATATACAATAATCACTATCTAGGTTTTCTACATGGCATGATGAGATAAGCTGGCCAAATTAGAAAATACAATAAACTGGACAAATAACCATATTCTGATAATTACACTAAAACATTGTGAATTATATAGCATTGAAATCATACAAGGGAATCTTTTTTTTCAAAGAAGAACAGGGAATGTTTTAACTTTTTATTATTCATCACTCACTTGTCTTAAAGGAATTTTCATCCTGCCACTAAGGAGTTACAGAACTCTAGCAATGCTTGATACGACAGTCAATTTCAACTCTCTTTTGCTATTTCTAATAATCTATTTTATAGGAATTGATTTCGAACTCTTCTAGTGTCTAACTCAAGTAATCCTTGGAATTTTGGATTTGTGAGCAACCACTTGAGTAGTAGGTGAGGAAAATTTGGGAAGAAAGAAAGCTTTGAATCTGAGATAACTATTAATATATATTTTGGATTGAGCACTGAATTTATAACTCTATACAAGAGGGTCATTTTAAAGTTTAGAGATAACGAGGGCTGGTTAGAAGAAATCAATTGTAATATAGGGGTTGTGCAAAGTTGTCATTTGTGAAGAATTTGATAAACTTGGGCAAGAAAATATTTGCTAACAAAATCTTAAAACATAAGAAAACAATGGCGCATACATAGTACACAAGATATTTACCCTGAAAAACCTTTATCAAGAAAACCAACGAACTCAGAGTTGCACATCTCTCTATCATTGTATTGACAAAACTATTCATAGTACAATGTTTAGGTAGTCCAAAGCATCACTCAACCCTAATTTGTCAAGCGACATTTGATTACAACACTAATCCCTTAATCGAGATTAGATGAAAAAGGGAAACCATTTGAAAAAAAACAAAGAATACAAAACTTATCCAACAATCTCCTACTTACTTCACCAAACAAGGGAAGCCAAGGATTTATTTGCTAAGGGAAGCTATATCCATTGATTCTTCCACCAAGAGAACTTCTCAATATTGATAGACATTGTCAAAGAGTTTGCAACCTTATTCAAGGCATCAACCTTCTCCAACACCACCTTCTTGTCTTCAACCATGTCTCAAACAAAATGAAATAGAACATCAATATGCTTGTTTTAGCATGATAAGCAAGGCTCTTTGCTAGGAAGATTACACTTTCATTGTTACAACATACACTTGCAACTTTTTGTACAAAACCAATCCTTGAACATAATATTTGCAACCATACAATCTCCTTACTCATATGAGTGGCTACCATGTACTCAACTTCTATAATTCAAAGTGAAACTACAACTAGTCTTTGGTTCATCCAACTTATTGCTCCACCAAATAGGTTAAACACATCACCACTTGGAGAGCTTCTATGATCAAGATCTCCAACGTAGTCTGTATCAACAAAACCCTCTACATTTATCAATTTCTTTGGTCCAAGGCTTCATTGGTAGAAAATTGCATAATCTGAAGTGCCATGCAAATATCTGAAGATTGTCGGTATAGTGATCCATTGTTTCTTGGTTTTGACATATATATGCCCAAAACTTTCACTGCATGGGAAAAAATTGGTTTAGTATAGATCATAACATACATCAAACTTCCAACAACGTTTGCATAAGGAACATGAGACATGTCTTCCACCTCTTCTTGTGTCTTTGGAGATTATTCTGCAGATAATTTTACACCTATAGGAATATGAACCTTGTCCAATGTATATTTATGCATGTTAAATATTTATAGCATTGTCTCAACATATTTCCTCTTATTCAATTAAAGTTTCTTGTTTAAACGATCTATTTTAATTTTCATGCCCAAAATAAAATTTGCAACACGAAGATCTTCCATATCAAATTTGAAGGACAATTGAGATTTTACATTCTTGACGATTTCCTTGTTGTTTCCAATTAACAACATATCATCGACATATAATGCCACATAAATAAAATGATCACCAACATGTGTGGAATACACACACTGACTAACATTGCTTCTTGAAAATCCAAGTCTTAATATATAATATCAAACTTTTGATACCACATTCTTGGAGATTGTTTTTAGCCATATAGTTTTTTTTTCAACGTGCAAAACAACTAATTCTTTCCCTTCATTGTAAAACCTTTTGGTTCTTTCATGTAGATTTCTTCTTCAAGATCCACATATAGGAATGTTGTCTTAACATCCATTTGTTCTACTTCAAGGTCAAATACAATAAACAAAATAAATCTAATAAAAGTCAACTTAGCAATAGGAGAAAAAATCTCACCAAAATCAATTCCCTCCACTTGGGAATATTTCTTTGCTAGCAAGTGAGTTTTGTAATTCTTCACTTTACTTTTTACATCGAACTTCTTCTTGAACACCCATTTGCTACCAACATGTTTTCTCTCAGGAGATAACTTGACCAAATCACATTCCTTATTTTTGTCAAAGGCCTCCATTTCTTCAACCATGGCCTTGTTCTAGAGTTTATTGTTGTCTAAATCCACTAGCTCCCTAATATTTCTAGGATCATAATCCGTGGTAGATGAAACAAAAGAAGAACAAAAAACATGGGGGCTATACCTTTCCATTTGTCTTTTTCTCGAACCATTGTTCTCACAATTAAGGTTTGAGGTTCTTCCTCCTATGGTTCATCTTCTTTTGTTGAATCAAAGTCTCTATCCTCCAACTCAAACCACATTCTTTCTAGTTCTTCCTCTCTTGGTTTGTTTTCCTACTTGGGAGCAACTCTACTTCTCTAAAGCTTACATCTCAAATATAAATGTTCGTCCTTGTTTATGGGTTCCAAATCTTGAATCCTTTTACACTATATTTCTAACCAATAAAAATACATTTTTTGTTGTATTGTCCAACATACTTTTTTTTCCTTTGTAACATGAACATAAACATCACAACAAAAAAAATTGAGATGTGCAAGAGAGGGTTTCTTACAAGTCCATGCCTCATGTGGAGTTTTATCAATTGATGTTGATGAAGGTGGTCTATTTCTCAAGTAAGATGCAATACCTATGCCTCTACCCAAAATTCTCGCACTAATCCTACACTATTGAGCACACATCTTGGCGTATTCATTAATGTCTTGCTTATTATTTCAACAACTCTATTGAGGTGTATGGAGTGGTCTTTTGCATTGCTATACCGCACAACTTATAGAACTGCTTGAATTCATTTCCATAGAACTCTCCACCTTTATTTGTCCTTATCACCTTTATCTTTTTCTCTATTTGGTTTTCCATAAGATCCTTAAACTCTTTGAATTTAGCGAAGACCTTATATTTTTGTTAGAGAAAATATATCCATCTATTCCTTAAGAAGTCATTTATAGATAAAGTATAGTAAAGAGATTTACCCAGTGATGGAACATGCACCGGTTCAAACACATCATTGTGTATTAGCTCCAAGATGCCTTTTGCTCTTGTAGCACCATATGGAAATCTAAACTGATTCTATTTACCATAAATACAATGGTCATAGAAATCAAAATCTAGAGAGAGGTAAGGAATTCCTTCAATCATACCTTTATTGTGAAAATATCAAAGGCCCTTTTTTCCAATATGTCTTGACCTTTGATGCTTGTTATCACACAAAATCACACTTATAAAGTCTGAAAGCTCAAGTGCGATCTAGTGTAACCAAGAGGGAGGGCATTGTCACCTCACCAATCCCACATTCACTTCAGGCCATCTCTTCTCTGGTTCAAGGGGGTTTCCCTGGATTAAGATTGCTAGGAAATAAGGGAATGAAGCTCAAGGTGTTGTGAAGAGTGAGTCCAAGAAAAATGGTTTTTGGTAAGATTTAGGGTATAAAAGAAAGTAGTGGGAGGTATGGAGGTCAATGTCTTTTCATTGAGAATATGGAGTCGATGTAACACTTCAACGGAGACCAATGGAAAAAAAATACTTGAACATCTATCTTAGGATTATCCCCTCATAATCCTAGGTCAAACTTCTAGGAAAGAAAACCCCATAGTTTATCCCCTCATAAACCCTAGGTCCCATCCTATTTCTTCAAGAGATTCTTGCACAAGATCAAGAGGAACTAGGTCAAACCCTAGAGTTTATCCCCTCGTAAAACCTAAATTCCAATCCCAAAGAATAGATTAGGGGGATGTCCCCTCACAAGCCCTAATATTGACCTTGCATGCTTCAACAAATTAAGATGGATAAAACAAGGGAAGGGGACGACCACTCTTAATCCTTCCTTAGTGTTTCTAGCAAAATTATTCAAGGAAACAAGATAACATGCGACTTATCACCCCTTTGATAGAGCATTCACTTAAATACCATGAACAAACATAAATACTTGGAAAAGACCACTTACTAGAACACGTTGTTATGCATGAAGAAAACCCTAGTTTCACAAAACATTCACCAAAACAAGAAAAACATTCACTAGATCTTCTCAACAAGACTTCATTATTCTTCCATCCATAACACAACTCCAAGAAAAAATACTTCAACAAATTTCATACCTCTTAAGGGATTTCTCCCTTAAGTTGTGTTAAAATGAGAGGAAGTGTACCTCTATTTATAAAGGAGGTGCTCAACTTCCCTCAAAATATAATATTAATTTTTTAAGCTAAAATACCCTATTCTAGCCCATGGAGGGGAAAAAAGGCTCTCTTTAACAATTAATTAATCAAAAATAAAAAATGAAAGGGATTTTCATGCCACATGTATGATTTTGAAGGGGCATGAGCCATTTAGGACGACCCATCACCATAAATGAAGGGAGAAGTCGGGGTGTCAGTGCAACATCCAACCTCAAAAGGCCCTTCCACAATGTATCCTTCTACAAGTAACTTTCCAAGCGTGGAAATATGGGGCTCCAAAGTTAAAATTCAGCCTCCCAAAACCCCCTTAAGGTAGGCCTCCTCCACCAAAACAAACAATACCTTAAAATATTCAATATGTGGATATGTGGGATCCCAAGCTTCAGAGCATGGATGCATAAGGTTGCTCCTAAAGGTGCCTTGATTTAAAAAATATGGTCAGGCGTTGCCCCCAAAACTCCTTGAACTTATTACAAATAGCCATCAAGTCAACCCTCCATTTACATTGTAATCTTGTACATTCAACAGGTTGGCCCCAATCAAAACCTTCCATACATAGGTCGATCCTTGTTTATGTGTGCATTCAGGTCGACCCTAAGATTCTCTTAATATCACTCCAACACACACACACACACACATATCTCTTCATTAAAACATTAAGAGCTCTTTGTAGGGCACCTTCCCTCTGAAATTTCCTCAGTGAGACATGTGTTACCCCTTCAGGCTAGGGGTAACTAAGGAGATGATGTCTCGAGGCTCGTGGGTTGAAGACATGGAGTGCCGAGAGCTAGATGATTGAACATAGCCCTTCCTCTTGCCACACATCACCATTGATCGACATAAGTAGTCTCCACCACACTAGCTTGGTCCACATATGACACCAAGTCTTGCTTCATGATCCAGGTGGATATTGGTGGCCACCCACCTATTCCACTTGGACCCCCACCATTGCTTCTTTCAGTTTTTCAGTTTCTGCATAGTTTACTATTTTTAGCAGTTTTTCGGGTCCTGAACTTCT
>JZKD02S1934190.1:12069-25642 GCA_000966675.3 Picea glauca
CAAAACTTCCTTAACTTTCACAACAAGAGACTAGCAATTTCATCAAACTTTTCTTTAGTCCCACATGACTAGTTTGGGATTAGTCAACAACCCCAACTTGAAATAATCATAACTATGTACTTGCAATGAATAAATATATGAAAATAGTACACAATGTTCTTCAGTTTGTTTTAATGCAATTCCTCTAGGTGTCACTACTTGGAACCTCTCAAAAAAGGATTTATAGCAAAAATGGCATACCTTTCTGAATTCTGGATTATTCTAGAGAGGGACCTTGTAGAGCGTGCCCCACGCAAAATATTTGTTGAATGGATCTGAAAATGTTACACTGAATACTAAAGACTGTACTATAACAAAAAAATTTGGTCTTACTGAATTTGGATTTGTTATGAAGAAGTTATGACGTTTTTACCCGAAACACCTATTTTAGACTAGTTTCAGGACTAGCCACAAACCCTATTTTCCACGGAGTGTAACTCCAAAAATACAATGACCCACAAGCTGAAATTTTTACCACATATACTTGGATATGTTTCCTCAATGGCTTGTCATTTTCACGGTCTGAGTCATTCTATAAAATTTTTTATTGCGAAAATGTTGAGATGACCTATAAATAACATACCTTAGAAAGCATCATCAAATTTTTTTATCCTCCCTTGAATTCCGACCTTCTTTTCTTCACCTTCCCTCTGAAATTTGACTTAGATATCCTCTGGTTACCTCAGTCACCTATAGATATTTAATATTCTCAAGTGTGATATAAAATGAGAGAGCCTTGCCTCTTATTTATACTCTCCAAATATCTTCCTTAGAAGCATCTTCTAGGTCACTTAACCCATTTCTAGGTCACTTAACACATTTCTAGGTCACTTAACCTATTTTCCTCATTTTTAGGGTTAACCACTTTCCATAATTAGAAAGTTCTCCATTACTTTATCATTTAAATATTCCTCCTTGACTTTGTCACCTCACTTTATCATTTAAATGATCTTCTTTGATTTTGTCACTTCACTTTATTATTTAAATAATCCTTCTTGACTTTGTCACTTTACTTTATCATTTAAATAATAATTTATTCTTTGCAAGCTCTTTGATTTCTTTGATCTTTTTGGGCTTCAAGCCAACATATGAGGGTCCTCCAACTTCGTAAGGCCATAACTCTTAAACCGTGAGGAGTTATGTGACGTTCCACATACCACCAGAAATGGCATGTCATATACTATCCATCTAGAATAGTCTTACCTTCAAATATATTAAAACTCATACCATTATACATGAAAAAACATTGGTTCCATTACTCAAACATTTGTGCTACCAAAATTCGCTACCAGACTTTCTCCAAGGATTGACATCAATGACAACAAACCTTAATCAACAACATATGGTAGCATAGATAAGTTCAAGGTGAGGTTTGTGGTGAGAGGGTTCTCCCATAAAGAGGGAGTGGAATATGAGGTTCCATTTTCTCTAGTTTCCAGGTATGCTTATATCCAATCTATTATTTCTATTGCTTCATCTATGAAGTGGAGGATACATCGATTGGATGTGAAAACAATGTTACTCAATGGGATAATTAAGGATGAAGTATACACAGAACAACCTTAGGGATTTGAGTTACATGGGAGGGAGTCTCATGTGTGTAGGATTAATAAATCCTTGTACATACTCAAACAAACACCCATGGGGTGTTATTCTAGGATCGATGGGTACTTGCAGAGTATGGGATTTACCAAGAGTGAGGCAAATCCTAACTTGTACTTCATACTTGTTGGAGAGGATCCTCTCATCTTGGTTCTGTACGTTGATGATTTATTTCTCATAGGTGTAGAAGATATTATTGAAGGGTGAAAAGTATATTTTTCTATTGAGTTCAATATGAAGGACATTGGATTTATACATTATTTCTTGGGGTTAGAGGTATGGCATGTATCAAGAGAGATCTTCCTTCGACAAGGGAAGTACGCAGTAGATATCTTGAGGATATTCAGGATGGAGGACTATAAATCTATGGCTACACCTATGATTACCAATCTAAATAATGTTGACACTTCATATTCCTAGTTGGTGGATCTCATGATATACAAGGAGCTGGTAGGGTACTTTTTGTATTTGCTCAACACCAGGCCATATATATATTTTTTTGTGAACAACTTGAGTCAGTTAATGGTAGAGCCAAGATAGGTGCATTGGATCACAAAAAATCATGTGCTCAGGTACTTGAGAGTTACAAAGGAGTATGGATTGAGATATCTTGGAGGAGATGGAGTAGAGTTGCAGGGATATGTAGACTTATATTGGGTAGGAAGTGCAACAGATAGAAAGAGCACCTCAGGGTGTTGCTTCAACTTGGGTCAACAATGGTTACTTGGTTCAATAGGAAGAAGATTTTTGTAGCATTCAATTCAGTAGAGGCAGAGTATATAACAATAAGTATGGCTAGTTGTGAAGCCATTTGGATTTGAAAATTGCTTAAATGTTTATTTGGTAAGGATTTGGAACCTACGGTGATTTACTACGATAATCATAATTGTATAAAACTCTCTAATAATCCAATATTCCATGATAGGCACAAGCATATTGAGATCAAATATCACTTCATTTGGGATAGGATCCATAAAGGATCAGTGAAGCTTTAGTTTATTTCCATAGATGAGAAGGTTGCAGATATTCTGACCAAGCCCTTGGAGAAAGGGAAGTTTGTATTCTTTAGAAACAGTCTTGGAGTGGTGTAGAGTACCGTCCTCGCTAAGAGGGAGTGTTGATGGTAGTGGTAGCATCATATAGGTATTTCCACATAGGTCTACGTGTCTAGACATGTTGAAATTGTCCAAAGCCTTCTACTCTTGAATTCACTTTAATTAAAGGAATTATTAAAGTAAATTGATTTTATTAAGTAATTATCTAATCAATTAATTGAGTTATTTAAGAAACATGCTAAAAGTACTTAACATGCAACATGTAATCTAAATCTTAAGTGAGTGTGAGAAGTAATCTCAACTGTAGATCACTTTTGAGATTAGAAATAGATTATAACTCACGATTATAAAAGCAAGGCTAGTGGGAAGGATAAAGACACTTGACACTTGATAGATTCAAGGAGATATTGGATAGGGAAGGAGAAGGACTTCCATCTAGATATCAGGTCAAGGAGAAGAGAGAAAAGAGGCTTATGCAGGTGGGTTTTAGTCTGAGGAAGCCATAGGAGAGTGTCAGATCTTACAAAACTTTCTGCACAAGATTTTCATACAAATACGCAGTTCACATTGAGACGAATCATGTATATACACGATTCACAAGAAGGTGAATTGAGTATGCCTCGAAAAGCATGCCAGAACTGGTCATATAGTAGGTTAGACCTTGCTAGGTTAGTCTACATTTGTATTTCTCTCAATGGGCCATTATCCCTACTATGGGAGCCATTATTTTAGCATTATAAAATCATTCTCAACATTGGTTTTCCCTCCGAGGTTTTTCCAGGGGTTTATACCCGAAAATTGGGGTGTTCTTATATGTTTGATTTGGTTTCCTTATTTATGCTTTCACTACATGTTTATTTGATTACTAAAATATTCTTTTAGTATTTAACGTGATTTTTTTTGAGCTAATTGTCGGGTGTTGAGTAAGAGAAATTTCAACAATTAGAAACTCGTATTTACAACAACATAGTCACCATATAAGAGAGTTAATATTATCATTGATATTTTGATTATTCTAGTTGCATAGTTTTTTTTCATATTTAATGCACATGTTATCGATTAAAGATTTTGTTTAAATTGTCTAAATGTTTTATATTTTTTTGCAAAACATTGACTCGTATTATATGAGGGGATTCCTCCCCAATTTGATGAGGAGATGGTCAAGGCCACTGAGTCATATTGAGAGTGCATACCTACCATGCATAAGATTTGATTGGATCTTCAACTTCATTGCCAAGTCATAGATTAATGCTCTAATGGCTAACTACAAAAACTAGCTAGTTCAACATGGAGTGATCTTGTAGGATATTGAGCTTGTGAGAGTCTACGTAATCCTTCCCAAGGATATGACAACATTTTTCATCATATTGTCAGGTTTCTCTATGACATTCTAGATGGTGAGGGAAAACGAGTGCTAAGCTATGATATGTTGTGTGATTCATTTCTCTATTTTTAATTCCATTTCTTCACCTCTGTGAATATTACCTAATGTAATGACTGATAACTATATGGTGAATCCTTCTTGAGGAAAAAAATTCCATGAATAAATAGTCTTCTCAAATAATCTAGTGACCAAAATACAAGTCCAAAAAATGACTATTAACATAATATGTATCATTTAATCAAAATTAAGAAAATCCAAATTACCAAAATTCAAATACAACTCTCCCATGAGTGACACTTTTCCTTAGATAACTGATATTATCTTTTCAAAGCTTCTTTTAAAAACTTTATCTTTGAAAATGTTGAAAAACACAAAGTATATAATAATATAGAGCTATGATGTTATAACCCACTCCTCATTTCATCATCGTTTGGTAATATGGGGAAACTTTTCTTCTCTCATAGGTCGCAAAGTTGCACCAATCTTAAAAACTAAATTTCGAGGGCTTTTGTTTTGGTGTTAAGTGGGGTTTTTCCTTTAAGTCTAATTACCAAACATAATTATTATTAATTTTTCATGTTTATAGTTTAATACAAAGATCTTATTTTCTTTTAGGAAAGAAGTTAAAATAGAATTAGGAGTAGTATCTAGTTTCATGTATGGGACTAACGTTAGAAGCTACTACAAATCACATGACCTTGCTGGAGGTAGCCTCAATGATGACCACACAGAACACTCTCTTTCTTGCTGATACTATCTAGGTTGAAACCAAATTTTGGTCATGAAGTAAGACCTAAAATTACTTTTGATTAGTTAATATCTCATCTTCCTTAGATGTAAGGAAACATGTTAATGACCCAAGACCTAGAATCATCTAGTAGAAGTGAAATTCTATCCCCTTATAAAACACCAACATATAATTTCAGATGGCATGATTTCCCTTAAATAACAATGATGAGTCAAACTAAATTTGTAAATAGTAGCTAGTAATAATTTCCCTCATTGTTGATTGACAACAAAATTATGATAAATTTTATCACCTTAAAAAAAATCATTAAGAAAATTATTATCAATGTTGCATAGTTCATATTATATTCTATTCTTCCCTATATTTATCCATCCCTATATTTCACTGAAACTTAGACTTACAAAATTATCTTAATTGAGATCAATTCCCAATTACACTACTTTTGCAACTTCATCATCCTCATAATCTTATAATCCTAAGTGGTCATTACATTTAAAAACTTTTTCCAAGATAAGACAACTCGTACTTCAAAAGGTAAATTGAAGTACAAAAAGATATGTGAATTGAGGTGTCTGCTTTCCATGCATAAAACCTAATGTATATCATATATTAGGGGTGTATAGGAGGAACATTAGAGATATCAATATAAATAAAGTCTACCAAATTTACAATGGAAATAATTATTATAAATTCCCAATTTTGAACTTTATATAGAGTTATTCCCTCCAAAACTTTAACATGAAGTTATTCAAAACATTACTACCATAGTAATATTATCTACTATCATCTTGAAATAAGGTAATTGTGAAGGGAACACAACAAATTAAAAGATTGAAAACATATATTTATTTATTTAGGTGAAAATACATCCTCCTTGAAACTATCTATTTTCTTCAAAGTTCAGGCTAATGCACTCCCAAAACTTCAATATAAATTAATTGGAAATTCATAAAACTTAATTTTGTAAAATAGGAAGTGATGAAAAAACATATTAGCAAAGCATCTTTGAAGGCCTAATTAATAACTCAAATCATTACTAAAATAGAAATGCATACCACAACCAAAAAAACTCTCCTAATCATGAGACTTATTCATCTCCCACACTTCTTTCTTGTCAGACATTTTCACAATTTATTTAATAGATTCACAACCTAATAATACCAAGGATATGCTAGCAAATAAATTATAATTTAGAATGAAGCAAACAATTGCATTATTTTTGGAGCTTCCTTGATCAGAAACTAATGTTTCAACAAATAACTTAAAACTGATACATATTTCTTAATGTTGGTGTCCGGTAATGGAGCCTTCCCAACCTTGAAATAAAGAAGGGTAACACTCGTTAACCAAATATACCTTTATTCTTTGGAAAACCATTGTAACTAGCCATAGTTGCATTGAATTTTGGGTGTAAAGGCATAGGGGATACATGGGTAATGCATTTTCTATCGCTTTTCACTCTCCCCCAATATGCAACAACATGTTTTCATTGATAAGCATGAATTAATGGTACTTCTTGGCATGAAATTTGTTTCACTTCACACAACAATTTGAGAAGATCCTTCCTACCTTGGCCGGGAAAGGGTTCCCTTATATTACCCCCAACTGCGTCCATGCACTGTTAATGATTCTTTCTTTTTTATGTTTGAATTATTGAAACAAATACCTATCATTTATCCACTGATGTGGGATGATAACCATGATAAATAACAATTAGTAAGGGAGATAATATCTATTATGGTTATAGAGCAAGACCCTACCATAGTTGCTTCAAAGGATTTTCCTATTCCTCAACCCAAAATCCTAAGGTCCTTATTATGTATTTTGAGGGGGATTTCATTATCAATTCTAGTATCCTTAAAACTAATAGGTCACCTATTATAATATATGGATATATGGATAGTTGAACTATGTTTAATATTGTTTTCTTTAGCATGCATTCACGATGCACTTCTAATAGAAGTAAACAAAATATTATAAATGAAAAGGATGTCTCGCCATTAACAAGTGGATGATTGGAATTTTTGCAGTTGCAAGCTACCCTAACTTGATTTTTTGGTTTATATCCATTAATTTTGGAAGACAATTACAATGTTCATTGTTATTGATGGAATCATGTGGCCTTACCTAAGTTGTTTTCTATCCTCTTTTTCAGTTCATTGTAGTAATTTATGGCTTGATATAAGCATGAATTTATTTTTTTAAGACATTAATTACATTTGTAGCTCCAAGTATAGATTTTATTATAAACTTATCAGGTATTGCTCTCCTAGTAAAGTCAGGTGGCTTTTTAACAATAAAGGATGCAACACTTTATTGACTGTGTGAAGAAAACTTGGGCGCCACTGCATTAAAACCATATATGGATGTAAGCATCTAAGTTTGATTATGGTATAACTCATGAATAACTAGAGACTGATCACATTATTTTATCAATGGCATGACATCTTACATATTTGGTGTAAAATTTCACAGTGAAATTGAGAGGATCTCAAAGAGTTTAGGACTCCTATAGTCATGGATAATATTTGAGAATTTTTTCCTTGTTTGGCTTGTTTTGGGCTCCCAATATTTTGGTCTTTTGGGAGGTCATATCCAAATTATTTTTGTGTTCTAAAAACCTCTCATATTAGTGAAGTACATGTTTAGGTTATCAAGTTAGAATTCATTAGATGTGAGCACAATTTATAAAAATTTCAACGTTGACCCCTTTCACTCGTCACTAAGTAGGATCCACATGAGCTAGGTATTGCACATAATATACAAATAATTATGTTGTATTTTTATAAAATTCAATATATTTACCCTATATTTCTTGAAATAGGATTTCCAACAATCCCCCATTTTCCCAATTTTGAGTATGTATGCCTAGTTGATGAAGTGCATAAGTTGCATGTCTCATAGGGAACCAAATTTCGTAATCGTCACTTCATTGATTAGTTTTTATTGTGAATTAACACTAGAAAGAGTATTGGGCCTAGAGATGATGTTGGTTTATTTGAAACCTTTTCAATAGTATATCATATGCTTCATTTTGAACCCTAGTTGTTGAGAATAAACTTGTATAAGATCAAGAGTAGTTTCAGGGTAGGAATTTGGTGGTAGAGGCTAATAGTTATAAAAAGTGTTATTATTGGGCAACACAATAGAAATATAGAGTTCCCAAGCTATATATTACTCGGAGACCTTTTTGATGACATATCATTTTCCCTATTCTGGCATCGAATGACTCAATTAGAATTATAAAAAATATCCAAGTTAGTTTTGAGGGTGTGGTCTAAAAACCTACCTAATAAGGTTTCTGGGAAAATGGATTAATAGTTGGTAGAAACAAATCAATTTTTTGACTTGACATTGTTGAAGTACTTGTTTATACCCTTCCAATGATACTTCATTCACTAGGTGGTCATAAGAAGGCTTGCACACAAGTCCCTTTCCTCTTCTTTTCCCTTTTTTTACAACCTTAGTAATAGGATCATCCAAGGTGTGGGTAGCCTTCACCTCATAACCAACCACCAAGAGGCGAGTAACTAGCTTGAATTCCAATAGGATAATTTTTATCTATTGATATGTTTTTCTTATAACATTAGACACACCACTTCAATTTTTTTTTGAACTTGCTCAAATCACAAAATATAGAGCACCCAGTTTTACAATCACAATGCACCATTTGAAATCCCAACAAAGTTTCCACACAACAAAACCAAAGGAAACAATAATGTGAAATTAGATAAATAGGGAAAAAATTCCTTCTTTTATACAGTCGAACATTATGCTTCATGGTTGATGGACCTAAAACCAAAATAAGGAAGTACCAAAACCTAGAGAGCCACAACATAAGATGTTTATCCCTCACTATTATCCCACATATCTGACCAAACTTCAATGCCATGCACATAATTACAATTCAAACAAATGAGCAAATGATTATAATTAAGTGAAATGAAACCACTTCATAACTAATGATTGTTTCATTCTTGAATTACCTACCTAGTAGACGAATGTTAAATGGCCCATCAAACCCATAATATCATTATGTGGGGAGATGAAATTGACTCCCCAAATTTTTTTGCAACAACCCAAACTAAGTGTTGAACCCAATTTGGATTGCTCATTTGAAAAATCATTGTTCTACCACAAGATGTGTTAGAATTCTAGCTTATTAAAACCATAAACATATCGAATGATTCATCACACTTGGTAGGATAGGTTTGGTCTTTGCTTGGGGATTTATTTCTTTGCAATTCTCTTAGAGTGACCATAGAATCTCCCATGACCATCACTACATGAATTCTTTATTATTTAAGAAGTGAGAGGCCTTTATATAGGGTTAATGCCTCAAGTTCATTATTTGTAATAGTCCCAACCCCGGGCATATTTTACTTATTTTTTTCCTTAAAAGTCGATAAAGACTCTCCGGACATATTTTACTTATTTTTTTCCTTAAAAGTCGATAAAGACTCCCTTAGCACTTAACACTTACTGCCCCTAGATTATAATTAGAATAATTATAATAGTAATTGTAATAATAATAATTTTTTTTAATTAAAATAGTATTAATAATAATTATAAATTTTTGTTATCTATTATAATTGTTATATTATAATAAATATAATAATATTGATTAATTTTTCAATGTAGTTGTAGTTATTGGTGGAAAATTCGATGTTATCATGATTCTCTCATGATGTTGTAGTGATGTCGAAACACTAGAATGATGTTCCATGATGTTGAGTCAACATGTCATGTGTGTTAGTGTCATAGTGTATGCCACTAACATGACATGAAGATGATGTATCACGTGTCTTAGCATCGTAATATAAAGTGATTACATGATGTGAAGATGATGAATTATTTGTCTGAGTGCCGCAAGACATAATGTTAGTATGATGCAATAACTTTGTGGGTATGATGTTGGATGAGGCAGAATTTATCTCTATGATGACACAATAGACACATTGACACTGCCATATGGATGAAAAACTCAAAAAAAATTGAATTGATACAAACTTAAAATTTGCAAGGCTCTCTATGCATTTCTAATATAAACAAAAAAAGGGACACCCGCCTCATTTCATTTTTACATGAGGGTATGGAGTAGAGGATCTTGGAGCTAAAATAATTGTTTTATGGCACTTGATAAAAGAAAACAAGGGATATTTGATAAAAGAAAACAAGGGATATTTGTGGGTAAGATTTTATTCATTTTCTCTTGTTCTTTTTAATTTGCAAATTTATAACAAAATAAGATTTGGATTTTGGAAATGGGAGATGGGTTTTATTTTCTCTTTCCACTATATATATTTATATATGATTTGGGTTTGAGAGATGGGATTTTATTTTTCCTCTCTTGTCTTCTTCATCTCATTCTTTTCCTCTTCCTTTCTTTCCATTCTCTCTCTCCCTCTTCTAATTTTCCTCTTCCCCATCCCCTCTTACTTATATTCTCCCTCTCCCTCCTCTCCCACTTATTCTTTCTCTTTCTATTATCTCTCATTTCTCTCTTCATTTTCTCTTCCACTCCCACCATAGTCTCATAAGTTACCTAATATTTACTAGAGAATCATCGAACACAATAGTGAAATTAATTTTAAATAGGATTTCCTGATGATTTTCCCATTCAATAAAAGGAGAATGCCATGGATTGGAATAATAACATGTTTGTTGAATTATGTTTAAATATATTTTATACCCTTAATAGCATTGATTTTCCACCCTTATTAAGGAATGCACATATCTTCTTCTCTTATAAAATACTCAAATACAAAATATAGGAGTTGAGTTATGTGCATAAGCATAGAATCATTCGAATTATAGGTAGTTCACATATGGCCTTAAATTGAAATGCTATGGTTACAAAATATAGGAGTTGAGTTATGTGCATAAGCATAGAATCATTCGAATTATAGGTAGTTCACATATGGCCTTAAATTGAAATGCTATGGTTGAGATAAGTAGCATGACACATCAATGGCACATGGTTTTTTCTTCACTTGGCTTGTTTGGATTATATGCAACGAGATAACTTGGGGTTTTAAAGATAAGTATAATGAAGAGAGTACTCAACATTGTTTCCCTCTCAATAATTTGGGGTTTCTCATTTTACTTCACTCATTTGGCTTACACATGACAAGCCAACACAGGGAAGGGCATTTTTTTTTTATAGTAAAAATACAAGTGGATGGTCACGTAAGGGTATACTTATTTCACAATATCACTTTTTCTAGGTGATTTGAGCCCACACTATAAATCCAACTTGTGAATAAGTAAAATAAGAATATTCATCTTTCTTTCAATTTAAATCCTCTTGAGAAGTTTGGGTTTAAGTAAAATGATGAGAGGAGGCAACATCAATAACCTATATAATCAGTGTGAAAAATAAAATGCATGTTAACCTATTCTATGTGTCATAATGCCTTGATGGTTTTGCATTTAGTTATGAATTTATTTCTATTTGACAATGGTGTTTGTGCTTTATTGTTTTTTTTTAAGTAAAAAAAGGTGGTGCCTATTATATTACTCTAACCAAAATACAAAACTGTGCATGATGCCAGCTGTCCCGCTTGAGCAGGAAACCGGGAATACTGGGCATCCATGTCCATTTGTCACACAGTGTGCATAGTTATCAAAATTAATAGAGTTGACGGTGCAATGTCATGCCCGAAGGAAACCAGGACTTACAGTCGCAAGCATGAAACTGGTTTTTCTAACTAGTGCTAAGACAACCTAGTAACTAGCTATCATAAGGCATAAAATATAACAACAACACCAAAAACAGAGTCAAGTTTTAAACATTAAGTAACCTCTAAGCCGGGCTGCTTGTCCTAGTCCTCGGAGTGCCTCCATCTCGCTGGGAACGAGTAGGCTCGCGCACAAGTCGGACATTTTTTCTTTGACGATGCTCTGGAATGTGCCACAAAGAACATGTCAAGCCGCTGATCCATTCGCGCTAGGCGGAAGATTTGATCGTCCAACTTGTTCCTAATCTCAAATAAGAGATTGAGGTATCCCCAGTCAACTGAAGGTGGCTTCTCCGGGCGGTGGCTGTCCATGAACTCCTTGCTGGTGGACGCCTCTGCTTCCTGCATCTTGTGCCAATGTCGTGCTCGCCCTGGCGCCTCCGCTTCCTTGGTGGGCTCGGGAGGAGCCTCCTCTTCCACGTAACAGGGGGAGTAAGGCTTCTCTGTGGTGGTTATGGAAGGGTCAAGCACATTGCTTGCAGGCTATCATATGTTGTACGAGCCGAAGCTCGTGCTTGGGTTCCAATTCTCCGGTACCATGAACAGGGTGTGCTCAGGAGGGCTTGGCAGGCATCCTTTCGGGATGACCTCCTCCACGTACGCCATTGGGGGCGTACGTGGTCTTCTTTTTTGTCTCCTAGCTGTTATCGCCATGGCTTGTTCGAATTTCTCCTTTCGCTTGCACTGCGACTCCGCCGCATACCAGGCCTCTCCCCTTCGCGGTTTCCCTCTAGCTCGAGGCATGGTGGGATCCCAGTGAAATATCTGAATGCTGCCGTTGTCTGTCGAATTACTCCGGAGGAATGGAAAGGTTGCCGAGTGCGGACACTGTGCCAGTGAGGCGGGAGAGAGGCTGTCGCAACTCTGGTACGCCTGTGAGATGGAGGCCTCCCGGAGCGATTTGTTGCTTGGTCTTGCTACTCGGACAATGAGCATTGATGCCAAAACGATTTCCATAGCCGAAACATTAACCATCACCATTAAAGTCTGCTGGATAGTGCTCTGGTGAGGGGTACCCGTCCCTTGCGCGAGGGGCCTCATCGTATGAATGCTCCTGCGTGGATTCATGCGGGGTTATTGTCCAAGGTGATGTGAGCCGGTGGATGCATTAAATCCGCGTCCCGGCTCGCTCCCGCGTGGCACTATCGCGCCCCGTGTCACCCCATCCGGGGTGTTTGTGCTTTATTGTTATGAGGATGCTTGATGACCATTAAGATCCACATTTACAATATCAAATGATGGGATAATAATGACCCCTTTTTATACAGATATGGAATGTGTGGTAAAAACAAAGGGTACTTAAGATCGAGAGACAAAGTTTTATAGGGTGTGTGTCCTTAGTTCCTTTTAACCCTTTATTTTTATCTTCCTTGAGATCTAAAGGAAGTGATAATGTAATGTAGCATATAAAATTCGACAATGTAGTGATAAAGGGATGTACCATCTAAATTTTTTATGTCAATAATGCTCCATTTTCATAGGCCTCTAGGTCCAACTTCACATGATGAGATTATATTTTCTCATAACCCTAATTTATACACTATTTCCATCTTACATGGCCTTTTCTACAACCACAAATGTCAATATGAATTACTTTCTATCCAGAGATGTTGAATTCAATACAAACACCCTAAAACATGAGAAGATCTAGTTTGTAGTGTTTTGTAAATTAAAGTTTAAATTACCTACATATATTACATACTATACTCTTTATTATAAGGAGATAAATGAAAACGACATTTTCGATGCCTTAGATATGTCAAATTTCAAAACTACCAAATCGATAGTTACCCAAGATATTAGAGACTTTGATCATGGTACATGATATTTGGTTAATTACATTACTTTTATATAAATTGAAGTCATACTTGGAATGGAATTGTTAAAATATGAGTTTGAATTGTCACTATTGTCATCCTTCTTTGTTAGATATGTGTTATATTATTTGCATGGCTAGACCTAGTGTATGCATTGTGCTGGGTGCATGGGGGTTTAGGGCAGTCCA
>JZKD02S1934190.1:26823-37139 GCA_000966675.3 Picea glauca
TCACATGTTTCAAGATCATATTTTTACAATTGTTCATGCCATGAATGTGAAGTTGATGTAATAATAATAGAATGGTTGGTTATAGTTGGAAAGTGCTATGGAAATTATGTCAACATACCTAGAAGAAACACACCCATGAATTAAAATCCCACTCATGTTAGCATACCTTTTTCGTATAATTGTGATTGACATCCAATCACACATGTTTTCTAGCCACACACCCATAGAGACGTGTCACCTCCTAAAAATATTTGTCCCACTCCATCTAATATTAAATTTTCCCCTTCAAATCATTGGACTTACGCATCCTCTTTATAGTCCATGCATATGCCTTTGAAATAGAGGGTTAAGTGTCTCTGTATATGTTGATGTTATGTGTGTGTATTCACAATGTTCATGCCAAATTATGGATATATTTTTGTTGATGTTTTGGTAGAATCAAACATGTACTTCCACATAGGCATGTGTTTTTCATGTGGAAGTAGTCGAAAATATTCTAGTCTTGAGTTTACTTTAGTTAGAAGAAATTAATTAAAGTAAAATTGTATTTAATTGAGTAATTTAAGGACATGCTTAGCATGCAACATGTAATCTAAATCTTAAGTGGGTGTGAGAAGTAATCTCAACCATAGATCACATTGGAGATTACAAATAGATTGTAACTTATGATTATAAAAGCAAGGATGGGGTATAGGAGAAATCACTTCGAGAGGAAAACATGTGTGTTGAGGGAGTTGGCATAGTTAGGAATTTAAGAGGAAGTCACTTGGTGAGAAACCAAGGTAGGGACTTGCATGAGATACACTTGTGAGAGACTTGGTGAGAGACCAAGGTTGAGGATAGTAAAGAAGGAATTTTTCTAGAAAGGAATGTAGGAGCAAAGAAGGAATTTTGCTTACACTAGAGTGAGGAGATCTCACTGGTTGGGTGGAGAGAGTTCATCCAAGTATTGATGAGATGGTTGAATAAAAAGTGAATGTGATTCAAGATCTTGATAGCTGGAGAAGGACATTCATCTAGAGGCCATACAGGTCAAGGAGGAGAGAGAGTAGAAGCATCCATAGGTGGGCTCCAAAAAAAAAAAACCAGAAGGAAGATCCGAGTCATACATATGTTTTCGTATGAGATTTTCGTACACATCCATGGGTCTCAGAGGAGATATGCAAAAATATCCACGGGTCAAAGAAGGGAAAGGCACAAACATCCATGGGCTAGAGAAGGGAAATTCACATATGCACTAGGAAACATGCTTGTATAAGGTTGTACAAAAGCACAAGAGTTTCCAAGTTTTTCTGCAATGTATAATTCTCTCAGTGGATCATTAACCCTATTACGGGAGCACTAAATTGACCTTAATAAAAGCATAATTGGACTAGTTTTCGCTCTGGTATTTTTCCATGGGTTTACCTAAAATTCTTGGTGTTCTTATGTGCTTGATTTGGTTTCCTTGTTTATTCTTCCGTTTCATGTTTCATTGAGTAACCTAGATGTGCTTTGATTTAGTAAATATATGTTGCTTGGAATTAACTTCCTGGTGCTAGGCTAAGGAAATTTCAACAGGGTATAATATCATATTGAGGGTTGAAAGAATATCTCAACAATTTTATTCTATGGACTGTATGGACCTAACTTGTATTGTATCATTATAATATTAAATATACAAGTTACTTAGATTTTGGTGGAGATTCTCAAAGGATTGAATGTTATACATTAGGAGAGAGAGGAGGAATGTTAGATCAAAAAGGTGAAAAATTTGAAATCGATGGAGGTAAAAACAAGAAGCTCCTTGTGACTTGTAATTACATACTTTATGATTTTTATATAATATTGAAAATTATGAATATATTTTATGAATATTTGAATTTACAATTCTAATCGTTTCTTACAATAGTTTCTTTTTTGTTGGATAAAAATAAAAACTTGTAGATTTTATGAAGAGAATAAAAAAAAGATAGTCCATACATTGATATGGATTACATGCACTCAATGCATAAGGGAGAAAGTTCTAGGGGTCTTAGTAATAGTAGATCTAATCATGTTCTGGTATAAATTTATCCTCTATCTTTCAATGCAATTTAGAGTGTAATTGAATTCGTCAATATACTACATTTTTAATGGTACTTATTCATAATATGACAAACATATTAATATTTGAGCATAGTGCATAAGGATGAGGGTGGAAAGAGATGAATATTTGTCTTAGTAGAGGATATATAAGATGAAATCCTTAATGGAAATATACAAGTTACTAATAAAGGATAATTTTTTTAATTTGGCAGTGTCATAATTTTCCATAATAAATTTCTTACATTGTCATGAGAGAGTGGTCGAAAGAATACCACAAACATTTGGATGATATAAATATTAATAGTACACAAAGATGATTAAAACATATACATAGAATGTTCTCAAATATACAATTTAGTGATAAATGGACCATTTGTAGATTCTCCGAGACTATCAAGAGGAGAAGAAACCAGTAAGACACCCAACCCCCTAAGTATCCTTCTAAGGGAAGGGGTACTAAAATATTTCTTCTTCTAGTCATCTAAATTACCATTTCGTAAGAAAACCATTGTCTTCCACTCATCAGATGCATTCTAACGATTGTAAGTATGTTAAAAAATGAGTTCTGGTTTAAAATTTATAGCCCCTTAAAGTTTCTGGGCCTTCATTGGTCAACGACTAGCTCATTACCACATGGAATCCATGTGGCCGCTCATTAATTGTGCCATCCAATGTCACAAATTCCACCTATATGTTTATTTCATGGGCTTGATCCATTGGCCCACCTTCACCGTCGTCAGGATTTCTTACCCCACATTTTACTTCCATTAGCAAAACCCTGACGATGATACTTCAACGTGTACCTTCCCAAATCTGACGAATCTCTTATATTGATCTCTACGGTCCAGAGAACGTCAGTGATGTTAAATGGTTCAGAGGTTAGTGCTCAAATTCCCAAGTTTTTCACAATGTGTGGATGTAATCCAAAAGATCTACGATGGGGATTGCACCTCTTTTCTCCACCAATCAACGATTGTCATTCGGTCTCCTAGTCCTTTTCGTCGTCAGGATTTTTCCCTCATGGAGCATCACACCCCAAAAAAACATTTCTAAAGATGACCCTCTATTGGGTCTACTTTAGATATAATGGTCTTCCGATAAAAAATCCTAGGGTTCTAATTACATCGGAGATGCCAACTTGTAGGGGGTTAACGACCATCCCTTACCATGCGATCTAGATCCTACGATGGACCAATGACTAAGGTTTGATATCAAATATATTCCGACCAATGGATGTCCTTAATATTGACTTGTATCTTCATCAGAGACCACCCTATCATCGTCGACACTCCTCGTTTACACGAGTCTTAGGGAAACTAATTATGAAGATCCCCTCTCCTAGTGGCAAATTGATGGATCTCACCGTGTTGTCGATGCCTCAGTCGTCGAAATTTTTGGCTGACACATAGCCTTGCCAACCATTAAAATTTCTCCAATGATAATTCAATGGACCATATCTCATCGCTTCCACACTCCTGATGAGATCGAAAATTCTCAACAATCCTTCATGAACAACCAGGTGCCAACACCTGTTGTCCTCTAGGACACATTAGCTTCCACGCTATCAAGACACATCACACTCATATCATGTCATGACCATCCCGTCACTATGACAAAGGACCATAACACATGGCATAACCATCATTCAACATGTGTATCTCCACACGGACTTGACATGGCATACACGTCATCACAGAGCACATGGCTCCTCCATCCCAATGTTGGCACATGTCCATTTATTATTGGGTCGGGTAAAAATTTTGACATCATTCTTCCTCCTTCCTTACTTAATCGGGCCTATAGAAATATATGGCTAAGATTTAATCTTTCTAGTTCCCTAATCAATGACCCTCAATCACTCTAGGATATTCTCCTGTCGAAGTCCTTTTCCATCCATGTTTTCAAATCCCTCCAACCAACACCTCTCCAACGAACGATCAATATCTATCAATGCTCAAATATAACATCTAAGTTTAAAAGTGGAGTTTTAAGGTCCTCTTCTCCCAACTGGGTCCACGCTTGGTCCTTTGGCCAGTTAACAATCACCATGCGTCATCCTAAGGAAAAAATAAGCTACCGCACTAGTATTAAATGTCATCATGACATCATCATACTTTTTATTCCCCCTTGGGATGGATCATAGATTCAACGATATAGATCTAGTTGAGGTACATAACTACCCGACATTTAAACGTTCCATGCTTCCTTGCCTCAGACTGGCCATACTAGATCCAATGGTCCAAATTAATCTGGGGTCACCCTTAATGGATTGATAGTTTTGGTGCTCTCTCGGGGACACTCCCTTCATATTCCTTTTCACTAGAACACTCCGAAAGCTAGTCCCTCCAACATAGGGTCGAGATTTACTCCCTTCATGAAATCTACGACTAGGATTCACTCCGACACAAAAATTCTGTCAGTTTGCTCTCAGTCTTTGCCACCAATCATGGGCCGACATGTGTCATCCTCGTTAGAGTGACATACTTCCCCTATTAGAATCACTTAGATGAGGTCCTATGGAGATCTATGGCTATGAGTTAATCTCGCCTCCATATCGATCAATGGTCCCAATTATTTCTCAGAGTCTTTCCCTCAGAGTGTCTTTGCTTCTAGTTTCTCAAGCCACTCCAACTAGACAACTTTGATGATAAACAACGTGATAGATCCAATGGTCCATATATATATGAAGCCCCTCTTTGATATATCGACGATCCGCATTGTCTAGGTACCTATGCTCTCCGATAAAGGGCCAGGATCTGTCTATCGCACCAGGTCGACGAGTGAGAATCCACTCGATGTAAAACATGGGTTTTCTCGAGGTAAACGGTCTCATTAAGGACTTATTTTCTTCAGGGAACTCTATGAATCTCCTTCTAAAGGTTACTGAGTCTTCTAGAGCTCCTATCTTATTTCGAAAGTCTCTAGGATAACCTCATCGCATGCCATCTAGGGGAACTTATTTACTTCAGGGATTTTGACACATAATACACACACACACACACATGCACATACTTGAACAACTTGTGCACATGATAGACAGGTATGCTATTTCATCCTTTCAACTTAAAAAATTACAAAGGGCTTGCATATTTACATGCATAGATGAATATATTTCTATATATTTCTATATTTAATTTGCACACAAGTCTACCACTAATAATCCGATTACAACAATTTTTCCTAAGGATAGAGGCAACCCATAAGTAGTGACATAGTACTTTTCCTACAAATATAATCCATTTCAGTATGAAGGAATTTTCCAGAAATACATGGAAATATCATAAGTTAGGCATTCATTTCAGCAGTAATATCACAAACCATTCCAACTATACATTCCAATTTGATATGTAGAATGTGTATGATACTTACCTATAAATTAGAAAATGCTGGAAACTACCGATGGGTGTGCCACTCTCCACCCAACCACATGCACAACTACACTAATCACCACTATAAATAGCCACCCCCAAGCCAGAGTATGATGTCATGTGGGAAGTCTCTTCTTGCTCAACAATGATAAAGGACGAAGGTTACTCTCCTTCTCCTATAGGAAACTAGAAAATGAGTCCTGAATTCACCAAGCAAGGGAGCTTCCTACGATTTCTCATTCAACCACTAACATTCTCTGCAACCTATTTATAAGTTTGGTTTAATATAATACCAATAGTTCCTAAACGCCAAAAGGTTCCTTATTTCCCTTCTTCTCTGTTCAATCCAAAACCAGAGAAAAACCATCACACGTTATCATCTTCCATAAAAACATTCATGTGCTCTTCGATCTCCCTCTAATGTCCTTCATCCTACCCATGTTCTTATTTTTCTTCTCTTTCCCCTTTCAACAATATTGTGTGGGTCAAGTCAAAAAGTTTCTATATGGGTACCCTACCCATCCCTTCCTTAACTCTTGAGTTTGACCTCCCAACTACCAGATTGACTAGTAATTAAATTTTCTAGAACATAAGAATTGTTCTGGGTTTGAGCATTTATAAACTAGAATAGTACCAGTCTAGCAGGGGTCATCTCAACTATCACTGGTATTCCCCTCACCATTACCTCTCATGAAATCATACCTATATAGGAATCACCCTCAACAATTATCCAACATTTAATCATTTTTCACATACATACATAGATGCATTCATGCATACATACATACATACATACATCTAACTGTAAATACATCTACATCACATTCATTTAAAGGTTATTTGTCTTTCAAAGTTCACACATAGTCAATCTATCCTTAGTCTTATAAGTAGTCACAGTGATATTTACAGACTGCGGGAAACAAGGGTATTACAAAACCATATCAGGTGAAATATGTTTGAATTAGTCTTCTATGTACTCACATATGTTTGTAGTTCTTCACCTTTTATATTTCATTATCTATCATCATTGAATTTTATACATGACTTCATATTTTATGGTTTTGAGGAAATTCAGTGAGCATTTCAACAAGCTCGATATGGAGGACAAAGTTGTAGACACAAAACAAACAACATCTCATGTTGGAAAAAATCTATTTAAAAAATCCTTAAGGATTTCTTAGAGTCTAAGAGGATGGTGGATGAGAAGAACACGCGAGTAGTAGACCCTGAGACACCACAACAAAAATCCACAAAGGTAATAAATAATATATGCATGTAGTTATCGATTATTATATGATTGCAATGATTTATTTTGATACGGTTTTAACTTGTTATTTTTCTTTGATGTAATATTTTAGTACCATTGACGTGATTTCATGTTCATTTGTTACACATTGATAAATTGATCTTATCTTATCTTATATATAGGCATGATTAAGTGCAAAGAAATTAACCATTACACATTTTTTAGGTCAATCTAGGAGGTCTGTGACTAGAAGGAACTTTGTAAGTTTATCAATATAATCTCATTTATTATGATAATACACTACTTTAATTTATACCATTATCAAATAATTTTTTTTTTGTGTGTATAAATAAATGCGTATAGTCAAGATTACACTGATCAAGAATTGAAGTATGCCCCAATGAATTGTTATGAAAGAATGGTGGTCTATATGGAGCCCATGCCTATTCATTTATAGAAATATGTTATATTATTCTAAATCGATGATGATGAGGGTGAACCAAAGGAATTAGAGGGTATTTACAACTATTTAACCTATATGTTTTTTTATTATAAGAAAACTAGGGAAATTTTGTTTATAAACGCTGCAAGAGGGCTTCCAGAAAGAGTGCTTACATATACAAAATTCATCCTTTTCAAAAACTACAAAAATAGACTAGGAACTAACTATGTTATCTTGAAGATAAAAAACTAACTTAATCATGGAGTGAATTCCAAAAAATCTCCAACAATAAAGTTTGTAAAACACTCTTAGAATCAAAATAAAAAAGAACAATATCTAGAAATTACTGGACCGAGGGATCTTTCCCATCGAAGACTACATCTTTAGAATCTGGTGGTGAATCCAGGTTCAGGATATTCTGATGCAAACTAGGGGATGAGACATCTTTATAATTGGATATTATTGTTTGAGCAGACGCTAGGGAATAAGATCTGGAGAAAAAATATTCCAATTGAGACCTTATGGCTACACACTCATCTTGAAGTTGTTGTTGGTCCTATATGTGCTCCACCAATATCTCCAAAATTGTAATAAATTGAGTTGAAATATCATTGACTTGGATCTAGAGAGATTGAACATAGTTGATTAGGTAAAACTAATTCTTGTTCGGAGGCTCCCTTATCCAATTTTCACTACCAAAAGTTCTCATGGCCATGATTCAAAGCACTGCAATGTTTGAAGGATGAATGAACACCAGAGAAGATACAAGAAAATGCCGAATCAAGGGTGAATTTACCAAGAGATCCAAATGCTTCTATGCAATTTCTAGAATCAATATTCTTAAATTAGCATACCAAATATTACAGGATAGTAGCTAGGGAAAATGGAATGCTTCTCTTGTCATATGCATAATATTGGAGATACACTCACATAGAGAAATTAGTGAACCTTGAGAGGTGATACACTTTCGAATTTGTGTGGATCATGTCAAAGGGAGATGAGATGACACACTCCGATTAATAAGAAGTACTTGAATAATAATTATAGGATTGTTGCAGGTCCGGGGAGATGACTGTATCTATGTATAGAGGAGAATAACATGTGCGTGCTTGAAGAAGGAATATGAGGGATTGAAGCTAGGACATAGGGAGGGGGAATCAAAATGAGGATCTTCCATGTGTGGGTGACAGAAGACCCAACGTGGCTTAAACCCTCTTCCACACGTCGCTGCCATAGATTGGTAAAGAGGCTTGATAAATTTGGAACTATGCATCTTACGTGTGTCGTGGATGGGGCCTGCGCTAGGGTCCAGGTTAGAGCCCTTACATGGGTCGAGACTGGAAACCTTGAAAAATATCATGGGATGTGATTTAGGGAAGGTTTCATGTTTACCCTTAGCATCCCTATCATGTCTATGATTGTCATATTGGCTTGGAAATCAACAATTGCATTGCTATGTTGGAGAATGTGGATAGGGACTATATTGTGAAAAGCCTCAATCTCTTGTTGGATTCACTAGAATATGGATCTCAATTTAATGTTTGAAGGAAATGTATTCAACCACACGTGATTGATAACAAATTATGAATCTCCAAGAAGAGTGATAGAGTCCATTCCTTGTTTCCTGATCAATTGCAATCATTGACGAGGTGAATACACCTATTCCTAGTTATTGGTGGCGTGTCCAATGTTCCAAGAATATAGAATCTTGATATTACTTCTTGGGTTAAGAATGACCCCACATGCACCTACCACCATGGGACCTATATGTTTTTTTATTACATATTTAAATGTTAGTATTTTTTATTATTATTGAACTTGCTTTCATTTATTATGTTTGTAAAGAGTGAGGATGAGGAGGGTTCATAAGATGAGAAGGGAAGTGATAATAGTTCAATCAACCTTTTGTTATCTTTTTAGCTCGGGAGGTACTCCACATGTTTTGTCTTGTATGCGGATGTTACCTTAATGTTTACACTACCAGGCACTTAACTTTGTAATAGTTTTTATAAAGTTGTTTTAAGTGGTTCTTTATTAAAGTGACTTTTTAATAAAGTGTACCTTCTAATTTTAAAGTGACTTTATTTTCATAAAGCACTTATGTAATAAAGTGAAATCACTTTAATATTTCAAGTGATTCATTTTGGAGGGAATGGATCATGACCCTTGATCTTGAAAAAGGCAAGATCTAATCTTGGCCTTTGGATTTAGGGTTGGGGAAGGTGAAAAGACACTTTGGGGGGAAAATGTTATTTTCAGATTATAAAAGAATGTATTGGGTAGTGTGCAAGACATGTTGAGAAGACACCAGGAGGAGATTGCGAGAGATTTTCTGAGTAAGCTTGAGAGAGGAAAGAGGGCAGCAAAGAGGGCACGTTTCCCAAGATTTTTAGGGTAGGAATCCTGAGAACATTTTTCTATGCGTTTTTGAGCTGAATTAATTTTCTATTGTGAGAGGTCGTACTGTACGGATTTGTAGAGTCCATACGATTCCGTATAGTCCATACATACGTACGGATTTGGCATGAAAATTGAGGCATTTTTGGGCACAATTTTCGAGGCAGATTTCAGAATTTTGGTGGTTGCTTATGGGCCATACAGAATAGTCCGTACAAATGATTGTGGGCACATAAATCAAGGTACGGAGCTGGACATACAACAATACTGTTTTAGCACGGAAAATGAGACAGATTTCTATGGGACAATTTTGCTGCTGTGAAGTATTTCTCTTGGCTAGAAATGTGATTTTGCTGCTGTAATGTACTTTCCTGAAAGATGAATAATCTCTCTCTCTCTCTCTCTCTCGTTGGTTTTCCCCACATTAGGGTTTTCCTTGGCATTTGCCTAAATTTCTGAGTGTTATGGGTTTCTTTCCACTGTGTTATTTCTGCTACTATTTTTCTTAGCAATGTGTATTTCTTCTTATGGTAATTTCTGAATGTGGGTTTATGCATTTATGAAGTTCATGCAAGACAATTATCTCTAGGTTGCTAAGTGTATGAAAAAAATTTCATTTGCTGATTTTTGTCATTTAAAATCTACATGGTATCAAAGCTTTGTCTCTGACAGTGGGCAATTTGATTTTTGGGCAAAAGGGTGTGATTGTTTTCCTTGAGTTGTGACAGGGAATATGGCTGCAAGCATTAGATATGAGGATCGGTTGGATGGAATTTCCAACTATTTGCAGTGGAAG
>JZKD02S1934212.1:11254-24794 GCA_000966675.3 Picea glauca
TTCATGTCATTAACTTACATAACCCTTGTCCTTGAACTGCTTTTATAGGCTTGATTTTGATATCATACTCTTGAATTTTGGCAAGCCAATTTGTCCATTTTCCTTCTCTAAGATATTGATTAAGCACCATATTTACTAGAGAGGTTGGAACATAAGCTATGACATGAGATGATAAAATGCATGTCTTGAAATATGATATCGCTTTGACCAAAGAGAGAGGCTTATTTTCTGATCTAAAAATGAAATGGGTTTGTTTTCCTTTAAATTGCAAGTGTGGAAATGGTATGTGTTTGGGTAATTGGATCAAGTTACTAACACATAAATTTAATGAGTTTTTACTTAATCATGAGTAGCATATCAGACATATAAAAACCATCAATAATGAACACATAACACAACAAATGATAAAGGAGTTCACCCCTCTCTTGGGATACATCTCCTAGTCCAACTTCCCTTGGATCATTTTCATTATGCTTAAAAAGTGCTCTTACAGTGCTCATAATACAATTTAGATGGCCCCAATGGCTCTAGAATGTCCAAAAACCCCTAGCTGGGATTTTTCAACACCTAGTTTGGCAAAAAAATAAAGAAGTTACACCTCCTAGAAGTTTTCCCCTTCAAGCTTGTTGTACCTGCTTTCCAAATTGCACCCACTGTGTGACTAACTCAGCCTCTATGTGTTTTTCGTGCCAAAACCAAGAACACTCCACGATTCACGCAAAATGGGTGAAATTATAGGACCATTTGCATCAGCCCCCAATCCTTGGCGGAGAACTTGGTCGTATGGCCCCATGTGACCAAGGACCTAACTAATTGGCACACCCATCAGCTAGCTCTTCCGTGTGGATTTTTTTGGTCATATGAGGTATTGCAATGTGACTGGGGATATGTATAGTGGAGATTTCCCACCAGTGGTTACGATTGTGGTCGCATGTGGAATGGGTTGTTGGTTTTAAAACCCCACACTCTGGTTAAAGGATAGGGTCATGTGTTATGTGGTAAGAACCGGGGGCTGGGGCTTAGCCCCAGCCCTTTACTCTGTCATTCAATCCATAATGAAAATTCAAATACATTAATCAACGTATATGGTGAAGAAATACAACGTGGGTGGGTTGGTAGCCCAGGCCCTGCCAAATCATTACCCCCGTCCAGAGGTCATGGGTTTGACTCCTATGGAATCACAATTTTTTTTTCACATGCCAACCAAACTGGAGGGGTGCCATGTGGTAGCCCACAACTGGACCACATGGCACCATACCACTTGCCAAAATAATGACACGTGCCAACACATGATTCATCCACTTGTCTGCCACAAAGCCTGCCCAGTCAGCATGCCAACTCATCTGCCACATCACTACCACATGTGGGTTTTTACCTTGCCATGTCAACACTACGATCAGCTTCCATGTTAGCACTGTACGGATTGTATGGACTGTATAGTCAACAAAATTTTGCATGTTTGGAAAAATGAACAAAACATGATATCTCGCTCATACGACGTCTGTTTGAACCTGTTCAAGTTGCGTTGGGATCATGAGGATGAGGCCTACTCACATGTCCATTTTGAAGTGATTCCAAGTACTTTTATTTTTGAGAAAAAATTGATCCCTTGGATCACTCCTCCCCATTGGGAATCTTTTGGACCTCCAAAATACTACTTTCAATCTATCTGAAGATGAGGATATAGTTCCCTCACCTTTCCAACCTCAATCCATCTAGCCTTGTTTGGATTGGTGCCTTTGAGACCAATACGAAGGTAATCAACATCCCCTCGCTTTGAAGACCTTGTCTTCCTGTCAAGGATTGTATCTTCATGCAATTTTGAAAGAAAATATGGTGAGAAATATTCAATTGATGGAATCCGAACATGCTCTCCTTGATAATCAATCAAAGGAGTCTCATACAATCTCAAGTTGTCAACAATAACAACATCATACATATGCATATAAGGAGGCAAATCCAAATGGAAGGCATTGTTACCAATATTTTCAAGTATCTTGAAAGGACCATATCTAAGTGGTTTCAATTTTTTACCTTCTCCTTCAAGCCTCCCTTTGCTAATGTAAATAAAAAATTCATATCCAACTTGGAACTAGTGATCAACACGATCCTTATCGTGTCTTGCTTTGTACTTGGCTTGGCTCTTTTCCAACTGTTCTTGAACGGTTTGATGCACAAATTGAACTTGTTCAATGAACTTCTTGGCCTCGTCAACATCACTATGACCATCAATAGCCACATCTTTCCCAAAGATAAAATATAAAGGATACTTTGGTAAATAACCGAAAAAAAAGCCTCAAATGGAGAAGTTTGAGTTGAGGAATGCTTTGCTCGGTTATAAGCATGTTGAATGTAGTGTAAATGCTCATCCCAAAGCTTAGGATGCTTGTTGAAATATCCACGAAGAAGATGTACTACCGTTCCATTCACCACCTTTGTCTAACCATCTGTTTGTGGATGAAAAGAGGTGCTCTTTTTCAGCTTGGTATCCATGAGTGCCCATAAACTTGACCAAAATATCCCAACAAATCGAGAATCCCGATTAGAAATAATGGACTTGGGAAACCCAAAATGAACCCAAACATTTTGAAAGAACATATGTGTTGTTTGTTTAGCTAAAACCTGTTTCTTACAAGGCATCAAAATACACATTTTTTTTAAACGATCAACCACAAGAAAATGATAATCATGACCCTTTCTTAACATAGGTAGACCTCCTACAAAATCCATAGAGATGATTTCCCAAGGACAAGTAGGTACTGGAAGTGGATTATACAAACCCAAATTTCTATTGCTAGGCTTGCTTGTAGCACATAATGAACATCCTCTTACATATCTTGAAACATTTTCATTCATCTTAGGCCATAGCAATACCTTTGCAAGTTTGCCACTATTTTCCTACACCAAAGTGACCAACAATAAGAGAAGAATGTGC
This sequence comes from Picea glauca, assembly GCA_000966675.3. Taxonomy (NCBI): domain Eukaryota; kingdom Viridiplantae; phylum Streptophyta; class Pinopsida; order Pinales; family Pinaceae; genus Picea; species Picea glauca. The sequence continues at coordinate 14,190 of JZKD02S1934212.1, forward strand.
TTCTCTTATGATGTTGACTCTCTCACCCTGTGGAATACAAAGCTCTCCAAGGTGATACAATAAATTATCATGTACATGATAGTCCAGTTCCTCAACTTGGTTAGAATGACATAAAGTTGCATAAAATTCTTTAAAATCAGAATCTAAAGCATACTGCTCAACATAGCTCTCATGCATGATAGAATTATGCTTAAGAATAACTGAAGCACTAACAATAGGCCTAGAAAGCATATCAACAACTTTATTAAAAATTCCCTTCTTATACTTGATAACCAAGTGAAATTGTTGAAGAAATCCCATCCATGTGAAGTGCCTTGCTTGTTGTAGCTTGGTTTGTGATTGTAAGTATTGCAATGGTTGATGATCTGTGTGAATGATAGTTTCTTTTCCAAACAAGTAGTGTTTCCACTTCTTCACACTTTGTACCAATGCATACAATTCCTTATCATAGGTAGGATAGTTAATCATTTCTCCATTACAAATTTTTGCATGAAAAGAAATGGGCTTACCATGTTGTAACAAGACTACTCCCATTGCATAATTGATTGCATCTGTTTGGATCTCAAATGGTTGTCTCAAATCAGGAAGTGCAAGGACAAGGGCTGAACTAATCTTTTCCTTCAATTCATCAAATTCCTTTTGTTGCTTGCCTCCCCGTTGAAAAGTTTGTTTAGTACTTGTCAAAGCATGTAATGGAGCTGCAATGTAAGAGAAGTTAGCAATAAAATTCCTCCAATATTGGGTTTCTCCCAAAAATATTCTCACCTCTGTTACATTGTTGGGCTTGGGCCAATCCACAATGACTTTGACCTTGGAAGGATCTATCTTCAATTCTCCTCCTCCCACAATATGCCCCAAGTAAACAAGTGAGGTCTTTCCAAATTCACACTTAGACATCTTCAAGAACAACTTCTCTTTCTATAAGACATCTAGTACTTGTTTCACATGCTTGACATGCTCTTCACACGACTTGCTAAAAATCAAGATATCATCCAAGTAAACTATCACACAATCATCAAGAAAAGGTCTCAAAACATCATTCATAACTCTCATGAATGTAGTAGGAGCATTACAAAGACCAAATGGCATTATCATCCACTCATACAAACCTTGCTTGGTTTTGAAAGTTTTCTTCCATATGTCTCCCTCAACAATCCTAATCTGATAATATCCACTTCTCAAATCCAACTGAGTAAAATTCTTGGCATACTTTAACTAATCAATAAAATCATGAATACAAGGAAGAGGATAATGATTCTTTACCGTAATATTATTCAAGGCTATGGAATCAATGCACATGCACCATGTACCATCTTTCTTTGGTACTAACACAATTGGTGACCCACATGGAGAAGTGCTTGGCCAAATAACCGCTTTTTCAAGAAACTCTTGGATTTGTTTTTTAATTTTTGCATTTTCCATCACTGACATCCTATACATACCAATGTTTGGAAGAGGAAAATCCTGCTGCAAAGAAATATCATGTTGGACTCCTCTTTTGGGAGGCAATCCTTTTGGTTCCTGAAACATATCACCATGAGCATTAACAACCTCATATAAATCATATTTCAGTTTTGAGATGCTTGGAAGGCTTCCTTTTCAATATTCTCTTTTGGTTTTATCATCAAGAGAACAAAATTCTTACCAGCATTCACTAATCTCTTCATTTGTCCAGAATTTACAAGTGACATGTTCATCTTCTTTTTATGTTCTCTAACAATGTACTCAACTCCATTTTTAAACAAATGATATTTGTTATCATGTCTATGAAATATAACTCTCCTATCATACAAATATGGACTTCCCAAAACAATACCACATATATCCAATGGAATGACATCAAGTTCTACCTCATCTATAAAGTTTCCAGTAATGGCAAATCTGTGTTTACACCTTCTTGTTACATGCAACTCTGCATTGCCACATATCCATCCTAAAGGGTATGGTTTTGGATGAGTTGTTGTCTCCAAGTTTAACTTCTTTACTGTATCTTCAGATATGAGGTTTTCTTGTGAACCACTATCAAAAAGTGAGTCTATTTTGGTATGTTTTGAAATCACCCTTATGTGGAAAATCTCTATTCTTTCTTTTTCATGTTGAGTTTCATTGATGGAATAATTTGAATAACTAGTGCTAGAAATGGATTCCTTACCTTTATATCCCATGGTTGTAATATTTGTCTCATCACCGGAATCTGAACCCAAATCATGTTGGGAAGTTGCAATAGTATTTGGATTGCCTTTGTTGTTGAAATTTTTGGGTCTCATCTCAGGATGAAGTTTGCAACAATGGTCTTCATCATGGCCATCATTAGAACAATGCTTGCATGTCTGTTTTTCTCCATCTTTCTTCTCTAAATCATTCTTCTTTCCTTTTCCCTTGATCTTTCCCTTTCATTTATCTACATTAAAGAAAGGTTTCTTGCTGCCCTCTTGAGGAACATTCTTTCCTCTTGCTTCTAAATGAGTAGCCTGCACACATACTTCATCTATATTTGTAGGGTTAAACATAAGTATGGTATGTCTCAAATAAATATGCAATCCTCCAATGTATTTGAGCAAAGTATCTTGTGAAGACAAATCTACACCCAAAACCAAAGATCTTTTCCTAAACTCTTGAGTATAGCTTTGTAGATTTTGTCGCTTAGCTTGTCTAAAATTTTTCTAACACATTATAGTTTTATGCATGTATGCTAATGGATAAAATTTCCTTTTAATTGCAACAATAAAATCATTCCAAGAGGATAAAACTTTACCATGGTTCTTCATGTCCTCTTGAGTTTTGGCTTCCCACCAAATTAGTGTTGCACCTTCCAATCTAAGAGAGGCAAGCTGAACTTTGGTTTCATCATCTTGTATCTTTTGTATCCTACAATACACCTCTATTTGATGAACCCAATTGTCCAACCTTTCTGCATTCACCTCTCCATTCTACACAGGCAATTCAAATTTAATATCAAGATTAAGTAAAGGAGTATGTGCTATAGTTTTACCATGCTCCTTTGGAGAAATAGGAGTTGGTTCTGAAATAGTAGAGGAAGAAAAAGATGGAGGTGAAGGAGGTGGAGTGCCACCATTCCCTCCATTCCCTTTTGGAGTGTTTTAATCATGGTCTTCATCCTCTTTTGTAGGATTAGAAATTTCACCCTACAATCTTTCATTCCTTTCATCAAATAACACTTTCACCATTTCAGCCATATCAAAGAAAGCTTTCCTAAAAGTTTCATCTTCTGAAGAAAGGTGCTCTTGACTCCCCATATGATCCATGCTTGGTGAATGTCTCCTCGAACCTTGAGGCGATTGTGCAACTCTCCTTCTTGAGAGCTGAGAACTTGGATCCACAATCTGTCTTTCTCCTCTTGTGAGCTTCAACCTTGTAAGCATCAGAAAATAACACTTGCACAAACAATCAAACCCTCAAACCTATGGTCTGATACCAACTAATAAAATGAAATGGGTTTGTTTTCCTTTAAATTGCAAGTGTGAAAATGGTATGTGTTTGGGTAATTGGATCAAGTTACTAACACATAAATTTAATGAGTTTTTACTTAATCATGAGCAACATATTAGACATATAAAAACCATCAATAATGAACACATAACACAACAAATGATAAATGAGTTCACCCCTCCCTTGGGATACATCTCTTGGTCCAACTTCCCTTGGATCATTTTCATTATGCTTAAAAAGTGCTCTTACAGTGATTATAGTACAAAATAGATGGCTCCAATGGCTCCAGAATGTCAAAAAACCCCTAGCTGGGATTTTTCAGCACCTGGTTTGGCCAAAAAATGAAGAAGTTACACCTCCTAGAAGTTTTCCCCTTCAAGCTTGTTGTACCTACTCACAAAATTGCACCCACTATGTGACTAACTCGGCCTCTATGTGTTTTTTGTGCCAAAACCCAGCACACGCCACGATTCCCACAAAATGGGCAAAATTATAGGACCGTTTGCATCGGCCCCCAATCCTCGGTAGAGAACTTAGTCGTATGGCCCCATGTGGCCAATTACCTAACTGATTGGCGTGCCCATTAGCTAGATCCTCCATGTGAAGGTGTGTGGTCATATGAGGTATTGCAATGTGACCAGGGCTATGTATAGTGGATAGTTCCCGCTAGTGGTTGCGGTCGTGGTCGCATGTGGAATGGGCCATTAGTTTTAAAACCCTGCACTCTCGTTAAATCCTAAAGGATAGGGTCATGTGTTATGTGGTAAGAACCGAGGGCTGGGGCTTAGCCCCGACCCTTTACTCTGTCGTTCAAACCATAATGAAAATTCAAATACATTAATCAACGTATATGGTTAAGAAATACAACGCGAGTGGGCTAGTAGCCTAGGCCTTGCCAAATCATTACCCCCGCTCAGAGGTCGCGGGTTTGACTCCTATGGAGTCACAAAAGTTTTGTCACATGCCAACCAAACTGGAGGTTTTCCACATGGCATCCCACGACTAGGCCACGTGGCACCATACCACTTGAAAAAATAATGACACGTGTCAACACCATATTCGTCCACTTGTCTGCCACAGAGCTTGTCCAATCAACATGCCAACTCATCTGCCATGTGTGGGTCCATACCCTGCCACATCAAGATTGTACAATTGTACGGACTGTACGGTCAACTTCCACATCAGCACTATACGGACTGTACAGTCAACAAATTTTTTCTTGTTTGGCAAAATGAACAGAACACGATATCTCTCTCATACGACATTTTTTTGAACCCATTCAAGTTGTGTCAGGATCATGAGGATGAGGCCTACGCATGTGTCCGTTTTGAAGCGATTCTGAGAACTTTGATTTTTGAGCAAAATTTGATCCCCTTGATCATTTTCTCTCTGAGTATCTTAATTCATAGTCATGCAATGTTTTTCTCATAAAATTGATTGGTAATTCTTCTGCTTTTGAATTCCTTTGTGTTAATATGAAGAAATAGTCTCTTCTGCAGCAAAATAATACAATATTAAATCATTATACAAGTTTGTGTTGACAAGGACTGGAGTAGTAGTGATTCCATGCTTGATTCTAGTAAATGTTGCTTGAATTTTTTGAGTCCATTCAAATTTCTCGTCTTTTTTCAACAATATATTGACGGGCTTCACAATTGTAGCATAGTCTGGAAATAATCTATGTATAAAGTTTATCTTTCCAAAGAAAGATTGAACTCCCATTTTAGATGTTGAAGGATTCAAATCATTAATGGCCTCGATTCTTTCTGGATCTATATATATCCCATCTTTACCCACCATATGTCCCCAAAAATTTCATTCTGATACTACAAGCATACATTTCTTAGGATTCAAAGATATACCATACAATCTGCAACGTTCAAAAGCTTCTCTTAAATGTTTGATATGTTCTTCTCTTAATTTTGAGTGAATAGTTAGATCATCTTGATAATCAACCATAAACATCTCAATCAAATATTTGAACACATGATCCATTTCCCTTTGGAAAGTTGCTCCAATGTTTTTCAACCAAAAAGGCATGCAAACATAAGCATAAGTCTCCCATGGTGTGACAAAAAAAATCTTGGGTCTATCTTCCTTAGCAATAAGTACCTGATTATATCCCAAAACACCATCTAACATAGACATTAAGGCCGAACTAGTAACTTGTTGCATCAACATCTCCAAGTTGGGGAGTGGGTGATTACCTTTGATGCTTGCTTTGTTTAGATCTCTAAAGTCAACACAAAGAAAACTTTCCCCACTATTTTTTCTAACTATAACAGGGTTTGAGAGCCACTCTAAATGTTTGATCAGAAAATTTGTTCCAACCTTCTTCAATTTTTCCAATTCTATTTTTACTAAAGACTTCAACTTAGGATTTATCATTCTTAACTTTTGATTAACAAGCTTTGCTCCTTCTTTAAGTGGTATAATGTGCTGAAAAATGGACTTATCATATTCCTTCATATTGTCGTAAGTCCAAGAAAAAATGTCATGAAATTCTTTAAATAGAGAAGTGTATTGATCAATTTCTTCCATTGTGCAACTGGTACCAAGATTTATATACTTTGGAGAATCATGTGTAATAATGTTTATCTTTTGTGTCTCTTGAACTTTTCTGACAGACACTTCTTCTTTTGGAACTTGGATTTTTGTTTGATTGTCTCTTGTGAAAAGAGATTCCAAACTGACACAATCTTTTGAAACACATACATGAGTTTGATCATCAAGGATTTCAAAAGAATCATTTTAATCAACGAGAAAATCAACCACATGTTCATCATTTTAAAAAACTTGCAGATAATCTTGATTGTTTGGTATTGAAGGCCTGGAAATTCTTTTAACGGGACATGTATTTTGAATTTGGGAATCATCTAGGTTGAAGAGAGATGCAACAACTACCATTGAATCAACCTTTTGATTCTTATCTCGAGGAATGAAAGAGATGTTGAATGAGTTAAAAGAGTCCATGAGTTCAAATTATTTTCTTGCATAGTGTTTCAACTTTTATTTCTTGACCATATATTTATTTTTGATGTGGTTTATGACCAATTTTGAGTCTCCAATTACTAGCATATTTTCTACTTTCATCTGGAGTGTAAGAATCATTCCTTGTATTAGTGCTTCACACTCTGCTTTGTTATTGCTAAATGGAAATTATAGTCTAGTGGCATGTGGATTTATACTAGTGATCCAGGAGGCTCCCCAGGTCCAGAAAATGCTCAAAAATTAAAGTTCTCAGAATTGAATGAAACCAATTCCATTGTGACCATATATTTAGTTTCTCAAATGGGCTTCGTATGCGAGAGTTATCGCACTTCAATCATATTCTCAAACAACTAAAAAGTCAAAGGTCAAACTGGCAAAAAGTCAATGTTGATGTCAGCATGACATCACCAAGCTACTTCATTATGTTGATGTGGTAGAGGCAAGTGGTGACATGTGATTGGAAAAATGATGCAGGCATAGACCAATATATGTTTGACATGTGGCATGTGGTTGGTTTAATGTGGAGGTGCCACGTGGCCCAGGCATGGGATTCCACATGGCACCACGTCGTTGGTGGTTATGTTAAATTTTTTATAGAGTTCATGGGTCTCGACCCCGTGACCTGGTAGAGGAACTAGAGCTTTGAGGAATGGTCCATTACCAACAATCCAAGTGTAGGACTTGTTTAACCAATCCCAAAACAATATATATATGTTGTATTTGTATTAACGCATGGGTGGAAGGGGGCTGGGGCATAGCCCCAACCCACGATTTATTGTTATATGTGACCACCAATAAACAAAAGGGTGTGGGTGCCTTATTTTAAACCACCAGCACGTGATTTATGGTACCCTCCACCATATAACTCAGATCCATAACCATGGTGTTGGGCACGAATTAAGGGCGCGGTCCCATGCAAGAGTGCCACATGACCACAATCTAGGGAGTTAGTGCGAGTTTAGGGCCAACGCTTAGCCCTTTGGGCTAGGGCTTGGCCATATGTACTCCATTTGGCCATTTAAAATGAGTGTGCACCACCTCTAGGGGGCTATTCCGTGTATTATTAACCAAAAGTGGGTTTTGTGCTAAAGTTTAGCCCAGAATATGTATTTTTCAGGAGTTCTTGGCCATTTGAAGAGGGATTTGATCCCAAAAAGAGACCATATCTTCAGGGGAAGTTGGGATTCTCTTGTTGAGCCTAAAAACTATATAAATCAGTCTTTTTGAGCTTGAGGGGTAACTTTTTGATGTAGGGATTTTGAGGAGCAACTTATGTAATTTGGCCATTTCTCTTGTTTTGAGAGGCATTTTTGTCATGATTATGAGAGGAGTTTGATGAGGCATGTATGTATCTAAGCAAGGAGGTATTGCACAACATATCTGAAGCATGTTTTGTATCAGCAAAGAGCCAATTTAAAGAGAACTTGAGCATTTGAAGAGAAATAAAGAGGTCCTCCACTTGGAAGTAGGCCCAGAGACGTAGCCAACGATTAGTGAACTCCGTTAACAAGTTCTTGTCTCTATTTATTTTTATTGGTTGTTGTTGTCTTCTCTTAATTTGCAGAATGGTTTATGATAGTTGAACACTTTAATCACTTATGTTCTTCAAGTAAAAGTCATAATTATAATTCCGCAACAAGTTATAGATTTTTATGTGTTTCACATTCTTATCGATCCGATGCATAAAATACATTAAAATTAACTTGCAATTGTCAGTAAAACCTATCATTTTTGGATCAATTTTATGGTATCATAGGGGTTTGGTTTTTAAGGTTTGAGAAGAATTGAAAGCATTTGATGCTCACCAAAGAAAAACTCAAGTGAGGAGAAGGCCAACTTGAGGCTCTTAATTCAAAGATTCAAAGGAGACCACATAAACAAGAGATGTCTTCACCAAGGAAGCTAGGTCCTTTTTCATATGAGGATGATTTATTTGAGTCATTTCAATTGATGAAATCCATGGTAGAGGAACTTTACCATGAAAGAGGACAACGAATAAATCCAAAGGTTGAAGAAGGTGAATCTTCAGTAAGAGCAGAAGGAGGAGTTGGAGGTGGTGAACCTTAAGAACCGTCTTCTCCTTCACCCTCGTCATCTACAAGTGAAGCAAGTGTACATCCATCCAAGGATAAGAAACCTAAAAAAACTCATCATTCTTCTGATATGCCTTTATTAAAGTTATATGTAAAGTTTCAATTACCCACTTATGATGGTGAATTAGATGCAGAAAAGCTAGATAATTGGGTGAGACAGTTAGAAGTCTATTGCAGGATACGAAGGATTGTTGATGATGAAACAAAGATCCAACTTGCAAATCTCAAATTTGGAGGCACAAATCTCATATGGTGGGAAATAAAAAATAAGGATGATCTCAAGAAAAATGATACTTGGCAAGGAAAGGATTCAGGGAAAAGAAAGAGAAAGAGAAGAAGACAACCACAACAAGAAAGGAGAAGCCTACTTGCAAGCATTGCAAGAAGGTATGCCATGATGAAGATCATTGTTGGATCTTACATCTTGAGATGAAGCCAAATAAGTATGCCAACCAAGGAATAAATAATACCACAACTGCGATAGCTCAAGTGGATCTTGGATTAGACTCCGGTGATGAGACAAAGATTGTAGCTATGGGAATCTGAGGTATAAATTATGTTGCAAGTACTAGCTCTTCTAATTTAGTTGTTGTAAATGATGAGTGTAAAAGGAGTGAACTTTTCCACATAAGGGTTATAACAAATCATTTTAAAATCGATACTCTTGTAGACAATGGATCACAAGCCAATCTAATCAATGAAGAGGTTCTAAATAACTTGGTACTTGAAACTAAGCCACATCCTAGACCATATCCATTGGGATGGATATGTGGTGATAATAATTTGCAAGTAACCAAGCAATGTAAAATTAAGTTTGAAATCACTTCTAATTATGTTGATGAATTAGAGCTTGATATAGTGCCACTGGACATATGTGGAAGTGTCTTGGGAATCCCATTCCTTTATGATAGAAAATCCATATTCTACATGGAGGAAAATAAATATTGCTTCAAGAAAGATGGGAAAGAATACATCGTTCGTGCTCATCGCATGAAAACTGACAGGTATTTTGCAACTACAGGGCGGTTAAAAAGGATGGTAAATTCAAGCAAAATTTTAACACTTATGTCTGTAATGAAATAAGAAGTTAGTGATGCTAAACATGGGATGGTTCAATATGTTTCAAACAATCATGAAGTGTCACAAGAAGTACAACATGAGGTTCAATTGCATACTTTGATTATTGTTCTTATTCAGAAGGGGAAGCATGTTTTGTCATTCTCATTCGCATATTCAATATTTTTGTTTAGTTTGTTGCTATTCAGTGGTGTATGGCTGCTAAATGCGACAAATAATGTAGATGATTGTGCAATAAATGGGATGATTACTTTGATAAACAATGCTATCTCAGTTTTTATGTTTGTTGTGATTAGTGAGGTGATTATTGTCCCAGCAGAGAGGATGGATGATACAGGAAAAGTGGGGAGGAAGTACCCTCACTTCTTATCTGAGTAAAAGCAGAATTTTGGTGGTCCAAAAGCTTCCAAGTGGGGAGGAATGATCCAGGAGGCTCCCCAGGTCCAAAAAATTCTCAAAAATGAAAGTTATCGGAATTGAATGAAACCAATTCCATTGCGACTGGCTCGCGTGCTGATTCTGACCATATATTTACTTTCTCAAACGGGCTCCGTATGTGAGAGTTATCGCACTCTAATCAAATTCTCAAACAACTAAAAAATCAAAGGTCAAACTAGCAAAAATTCAATGTTGACGTCAACGTGACATCACCAAGCTACTTCATTATGTTTATGTGGCAGAGGAAGGTGGCGACATGTGATTGGAAAGATGATGCATGCATATACCAATAGAGGTTTGACACATGGCATGTGGTTGGTTTAATGTGGAGGTGCCACATGGCCTAGGCGTGGGCTGCCACGTGGCACCCCGTCGTTGGTGGTTATGTTAAATTTTTTATGGAGTTCATGGATCTCGACCCCGTGACCTGGTAGAGGAACTAACGCTTTGAGGAATGGTCCATTACCAATAAGCCAAGCGTAGGACTTGTTTAACCAATCCCAAAACAATATATATATATATATATATATATATATATATATATATATATATATAT
>JZKD02S1934235.1:6141-23737 GCA_000966675.3 Picea glauca
AATTTGCTGATGTATTCATGAAATCAAACCAACATATAGTACATATGAGATCATGAAAATATACATTATGAAGTTCAATGTGAATAGTTACTATGTAGAAATTTGGCAAACAATAAGTCACTTACTATTTATCAAGCGCCTTTTTCCATTTGCTTGGAGAATCTCCCCTTCTCATTTTTCTTCATCCCTTTCATCGTCCCAAATCATTTCACCTGGTGTGTTGTCGATATTCTTGATGTACTCACTGACATAATAGAAAGACTCATATGATATGTACCCCTCTGTCATGGACCCCTCGGGTTTCACCCTTTGACGAACAAATCCTTTCAATTTCTTCATGTACCTCTCTAAAAAAAACATCCAACGACAGGATACCACCCCAAATAATTCAACCTCATCTACTAAGAAAATTTTAAAATGAACCTGCAAGTCCATGAAACTCGATGGTAGTTCCTTCTTAAACATACAAACAATCTCAACTATCTCTTGACGCCACCGTGGAATGCTAGCCATACGAATCTCCTTTGATGTGATCCAATGTGAAAATGCAGATAATTTAGATATGGCATGCTTTAGGTCATGGGAGAAGTCATGGTTCACACACCCACACATGAGCAGACGATAATGACAGTACAAAGTAAACACATACAAAATTAATTGTTTTTCATCCCATGGCATAAAAATAAAAATTACAAATAATAAAATCATGTTTTTGACTTACTTTGTACCTTTAGAAGGTTCAAATGGTCATGTGATTTCAACCCCGACAAATGGTCTTGACGCACAATGAAGCAATGTTGTAGGGAAGACCCATATAAAGAAGGAACCTTCACACCCAATATAACTTCCTTTTACAAAGGAAGATCTTCTTTCTTCAAAATCCATGGGACATCACCTTATTTGAAAGAACAAGAGTGACCAACCTCTCCTCTACTTTCTTGTCTTGGGCAATGTTTCTTTTTAGTTTTTGAAGAAATGAGATCTCTCCTCATAGCCAATGTGTCACTTTCTTTTGATGATACGTGCCTTCATAAATAATATGACTGCAAAAAGTATTGGATAGTACTTACTTGTCCCTTTCGTGACAATCCTTCGGTATGATCCAATGATGGCGACATTTCGTATTCTGGGGCTTCGTGGGTTGGTTTCATATTGGAAGTTGATGTTGTGTCCTTCTTCTAAAATTCTTGTCTGGCTTCCTTAAAAGTTTCCTTTTCTTTGGCCGCATCGAACTAATTCCTTGGTTCGGTGTTCTTCCTTACCCATTGGTTCTATGCAGGTCCTTGTCGGGCAGTGTCTTTTCCTGTCTTTGTTCCTCCTCGGGTGACTATGTTGATATTTCATCCATCCTCCCTTGCTTCGGCTGAAATCCATTTCACATTCTGGTTGTTCTGGTTCCTTTTGTCTTGGATCTTTACTAACAATGTCGGGCATTCCCTTGTCTCGTGATCCGATGCACGAAAGTACATACAAGTTGTTGGCGACAGTGGGCATTCCCTTGCATAATGTCCTAGTTGTTGACAATTGTGACACGTGATTGGTCATCTGCAACGTCTGAAGCCTCCTCTAGCTTGTCCTCCTCCTCGATAGCCTGTTATGTCCCCTGTCTGCGCGTTATATGGTGGTGCCTGGTTGTACTGCACGGTATTGTACCGGGGTTGCGCTAGGTTGTACTGTTGTTGTACAGAATTGTATGGAGTTGGGACTTGATTGAACTGGGGCACTGCTTTCCCGGTCATCATTTCAGCCTTTACCCTGTAGGTGTATGATGTCCTTTCCCGCATCAACTCCATAGTTCTGCAGTCCTTGTCATTGTGGCCTATGGACTTACAAAAAGTGCAGTAATAATTCTTGGGAACTATCTGGTACTTCTGCATCATCGTGCAGTGATAAGGGTCATGACCTGGTTTCTTGCATATTTCACACCATATTCCTCCCTGTGGGAGTGGGTTTGGCATGCCTGTTGCCATATACTGCACGAATGTTGGACATTCATTCTTGTGGTGTCCTTTTGTCCTGCATGTGGTGCACCAAACAACTTCTCATTTGTCTTTGTTCTTATTCTAATTCAACTGAAATGTGAGGTTCTTCAAATCCTCCTTCAATTCTTCAATGGTCAGGTATGCTTGTTGGTACTGGTTCTCTTCCAGCTGCAAGGCTGCTTGTAGTGCCTCATCCTGCGTTTGAAACTTTTGTTGTCGTAAGGGGTATTTTAAATGTGGTAGTAGTGAGTTGATAAATAGTTGTTGGTGTTGCATCTCGGTCATAAGGTATTTTAACTTTCCCTTTAATCGCTTAAACCTTTGGTCAATCTCCCATACGGACTCTCCTGGTTTCTATCAGATATCAATCATTTCATTCATGTACTGGTCCTCTGAGTTCGACTTCTTAACTTCTTGACATCTGCTAGTGTCCTCGTCATCCCAGGAGCATTGTCTGTGTCTAGACTCATGTACTAGTCTAGTGCATGGTCTCTTAGCATGATCACTAGCTACGCTAGTTTGGTATCTTCATATGTGATCTGTTTTGCCTCCTAGATCTTTGCACAAATGAACAAATGTTTTTCCGGGTCTTCTGCTGCTTCTCCTTGGAACTCTGGTAATCTTATCGTGGGGTCATGTCCTTCCATTCTAAATACTAAATTGCTACCTCCGCCACGCGGTGTAGATACTTGAATTGTACTGCCTAAACTAGCTCCTCCAGTTGTTGCTCTGGTAGTAGATGTGCTTCTCACTATCAGACTTCCTCTAAACGGTGGTGTTCTCTTTGGTGTATGATTCACACATGGGTTTATGGGTTCCACACTGACATTAATACAGAAAGGATGGCTATCTTCTCGTCCTATTCTTGGGCCTCTTGTTTTCCTCTCATAGGTTGCGCGTAGGATTTCCTCAATCTGCTCCACAACCCAAAGATCCTCTACCTCTTCTTCATTGTCTGCCAAGCCCTCCCTCGCAGCTACAACTCTCTTCTTGGTATTCACCTTATATTGGTAGGGTGCTCTGCTATGCGTCATTGCAGGTGACGCCAAGATCCACTTAAGTTGATCATCGTTTAACAAGATTGGGTCCAAATATTCCTCTTCCTTCTTGCCTTTGTCCTCTCCTTTGTCCATTTTTCCTCCCCTCTGTCAATGCTTCCCCCCTTCCCCCATGCACGCAGGGAGTTTGGCTGTCTGCTTCCATCGTCATTACACCTTTGTTATATAGCAGTAATTTAATCGAAGTATACAGTGATAGAATATACCTTTCGCGAGGTCCGTGTAGGAATTCCTACTCTATTGCGTTGTATGACTTTGTTGTGTCGACTACAAATTCTGTGATGAAGCCTGCCACAATACTGTCAAGCCAAAATTTGACTGCGCAGGTGAATTTGTTGTTCACCTGTTGTAACTGATCAATCTGTATTGGGGTCCAATATAGTTGTTGGATCCTGTTTGTTGCGTGGGTATCTTTCGACCTTAGTATCCACTCCTACAATAGGTGAGGAAAATCACAGAAAAAGACTTTGTGTAGATCTGTAAACACGTATCTATCCAGATATTTGCAAGGCGTTGGGCTAGGGTTTCTATTGTCTTTCTGGGCAAACTCTAGCTCTTTAGTTCTCAACCAGCCTTCGATCTCCACTTTCGTGGGGTTCCACGGCCTCAACATTCCCTTCTAGTGACTCAACAGTTTCCTAGTTTCGCTCATTTTTCTCCACATGTGTTCTATCCCATCTACTCAGTCCTTTCAGTTCCTTCTTCAATGGCAATGAAACCATTTGTTGGTTTTCTTATCCTACTAAGAAACTCTGCACTCCCAACCCGGGGTTCATATCTTTCAGGGTACCAACAAAGCCTGAAACTATCGGCCCTTCTAGTGAACCAGAAGGCAACACAACACACAGAATGCGTTGTGCAGGCTCACCCGAGATATCTTTAATGGGTGGCTATAAGACTCATGTGTTTACAGCCTGGGATTGAGTAGGGGATAGAGGGTCATCATTTCGATCTCCTAGTTATTAACTGTATTATCAATTACTGTTATCTGACCTTTGGGATTAAACAATGCAACAGAAATGAACTAAACAGTAGAATAACTCATCCATTCATCGCATCTAGTGCCTAAATAACAACAATAAACAGAGAGATGCATGCATTCATCACATTACACAAATATTACCATGGTTCACCCCCTCCCAGAGCTACATCCACAAAGATTTGGCTCTTGGATCTTTTATTAAGATAGTTCTGCAATTCTCGCGTCGCACACTTACAATTCTTCTCAGAACGGCAAGATCTCTACGAGGCAAACTAGATCACACCAGGCTCCTCAGCCTGCGATCTGATCCTCCATATCTTCCTCTCGGTTCACTCTCTTGTTACAAGTACTCCCTTATCAACGCATTCCATACAATGGAAGCTCAGTCCTCCCAAATTCTTTAAACTTCTGAATCTTTGAACTCTCTAAGTCTCGAACTCTCACCTTTTGAACCAACTGACTAACTCTTCTCTGATACCTACTTTCCTATGTTTATATCTATCGGGCTCTTCAGTCATTTACACAAAAACTCTTACCCAAAACCCTAACTCCTCTGTTGTTAGGTCTTCCTTTCTCTGCATGCATTCTCTGCTTCCTTCCAGCTATCACCTCCTTATTGCATGTGTGCGTGTTATGCTTCTTGCTAGTTGTCGCTTTACTCCTGCATGCTTCCCTTCCCATGATTTCCCTTCCAGCTGTCGTTCTTCTTCGTGCACGCTTTCTTTCCCATTTCAGGCTACAGCCAACAACTAACCTAACCTAATACTAGACTAAAAATATGAAATATATATATATATATATATATATATATATATATATATATATATAGGCACAACATCATAGAAACACAAAAGTTAGAGAGCTAACAAGGTCGCTAAGGGATAGGATTAGACCTAAGAGGATTTTTTTTCCACTTTCTATTTCAAACATTAGTCCAACTGGTAAAGTTGTTATGAGTTGGTGGTTTTGTAATAAGTATTAAATTTACACAAGGAATTGTAAACTCAAATTGATCTAGATTGATAATGACATCTGTTTTTAATGTTTGAATTGTCTTATTGATGGAGTAATTTTCCCTCTTCTTAAAATACTTCTTCGAAAAATATTTTTCTTGACATTTCACATGAATTTCCATAGAATATACTAACTAGATCCAAAAACCAATGACATAACAATTTTGAAATATGGTAATGCACATATAATATATTATCAAGGAAAAAACAAGCCACATGAAATTTCATTTGAACAAAAATTTACAAGTTAAATGAGTATATGTAAATAAATAAACATACTAATCTTGCAAGTTCAAAATCTGAGCTATGTAGATTGAGAATTGGATTTTTTCAATCGGTGGGTGACATAAAAAATAAACAGCTCAAAAAAAAGCCACGAACAATGTCGCAACTATATCAAATGTATCGAAAAGTCTCTTAAAGTGAGGTATATATAGATCTATTATCGTTGATATAGCAACGAAAATGCATGAGTTGACCCGCAAAAAGTCAACTAATCGTTTCTAGCCACGTGTGTTAGCAGGTGCTTTTGAGTTAGGAAATACTCGCCGCTATAGAGATGAACTTTCGTGGCAATAGCGACGATAATCACGCCCAATTTTATAAAAACATGAAAAAAATGGAAACGTGGAAAAATTTTGTGGAATAATCCGCCCATATGTAGTAGTGTGGTGTGAGTGGACACTATAGAAAGTGGGTCCTCACTAACATTTTCTATCACTGGGGTCTGCGTGAGGAATGATATTGGATCACTTCCTATGACCGACGCTTTCCTCATCTTCTGTTGTACAATCCTCCCCGTGACCTTATCATATTTAAACTTTTTCAAATTGGGCACTTTGCTTGGTTTGTATGGGGTGTGAAGCCCCAAATCCAACTCACTGAATTGAGTATGACTGTTGGAACCCCTTGTTGATGTTTTTTGGATGTCGATGTCTATTGGTGATGCATCGTTGTTTTGAGCCTCCTCATATTTTGTTTGTTTCTCTTCCTCAACTGCCTTTCATGTTGTTGCTTCTACTTATGTTGTCGTTCTTCATTCAACTTTAACCTCTACTTCCTTCTCAACAACTTCCTTTGCTTCGACTTATGCTTTAGCTACTATTGCATCATTTTTTCCCTTAACTCTAGCCTCATTGTTCTTTCAATTATTTTATGTTTCATCCTCCCTCTTTTTCTGAACTCTTTCCCTCTTTCTCCTCTTCTTATCTGTTGTTGTTTCTTCCTCCTCGGCTGATACAGAGTGCATGGATGTTGTTGAGGCAGATGTTTTTGTCATTGCATGTTCTTCTTCTTTCTTTCAATCTTCTTTACGAGCCTTCTCTTCATTAGTAATCCTTCCTATGGGCTTACCTTGTCGCCTAGTAATTAATTCATCATAATTTTGTGCTCCACAATGTACTTTTTCCTCCTCCCAAATGGTTGATGTGTATTCCCATGTGAATTTGAGTTGGCTGCAATAATCTTTGACAACCTTCTTGGGATCATGCCTTCTAAATCTTTCTTCCCTGAAGCGGTATGATAGTAACGTATCCACTTCATCATGAGCTTGCTTGGTAGTTGTGAATGAGTATGAACCTATCCATAACGGAAGTGGAGGCCAGATGGCCTTCTTGTCCTGATAAAGAGTTGCCCCGACTCTGTGGATCATTGTTTGATAGGAAACCTCTTGAAGCACCAATTTTTCTAGGAAAAATCTTGGAATTAGATGGAGAGCCTTGTGACCCCGTATATCCTTATGTAATTCCCATGTTCCATTAGGTACCAATCCCCAATATTTATGATTATTGCTAGTGCTTTATCAATCATGCACATGGTTGTCACGCAGAAAATAAATTCATGCAAGGGTGAGAAGAAGTGATCACATATTTTATGGTATTTTGTCATGTACTTGTGATCCCAGAGAACCTTGAAGTAAATGTGTATAGACTAGTATGTTAATTTCCATGCCCAACTCATCTTAGGATATTGATGTGACACACATAATATCCAACAAATATGATGACATGTGAAAATTTGGAAATGTTTCGAGTTCGGTATCCTTAACAGTTGTGATAGATTCTGTCAAAATTCATGATAGGATCACAACCCAGTGGAATGTTGACCCTTCATCTACACAGTAATAGATCAATGGAATTAAGGAAAGGATAAACGTAGAAGCATCTTGCTCTTTGTATAACCTATGAAGCATTGCCACCATATATTGATAGGGAATTCTTAGTGTGGTAGTTGGATAATCGCTAGATGACGTGTGCTTGAAATATTTGTTTGACTTGTACTAAACCTTGAACAAGTCTTTTACTTTGTGTTTGAACCCACCAAAGAGTTCCTCATCCAACTTTTGGGTTCTCTTTTCTAAATGATAGTATTTTTATAGATAAGATAGCTAGAATGAATCTATAGGTTCTCCTCTGGCATTAAGTATATACATTTTTCCAAGTCCACATGCTTGAGAATCCATGTAATTTCATCTACGCAAGGGAGCACTGCAACACTAGTTGCCACTTTGTGATCTTCGAATATTCTTGAAGATGTGGAGTTCATATTGGTCATCAATTTCACTAAGAATGTATTTCTTTTAAACATTTGAGAGACTTGACCCCATTTGAGTGAGTCTCATCCTTTCTCCAGGAGTCCTGATGTGTCATCGTATACTACCCCTATGGAATCAGGCTCTTCATATTGTCTACTTCCACTGCCAAAAGCTTATGTGACAGGTTCCTTTCTTGTTGTCTTCTTTCGTGGAGACATTTCTAAATTTGAAATAGACATCGATAAGTAGATAATAAAGGTGGTGAAAAATTAAACACGAAATATCAGTCATTGTGAGCATATAAGAAATAAGCATTTGAATGGACATTAAATACAAATTTCCCCATGTAAATTCGTGCCAAATACTTAAAGAATATTTTTTCTTAATATTAGGAGGGAGGTCATCATTGGAATATTATAGGATGATCAAAGACATTATGAAGTTTTAAGGGAGTTGGGCTCCAGTCAAGTCGGTGAAGTTAATGATATCTTGGTTAGTAGGGAAGAGATCTGAGGTCAGAGAAGTTTGTGGGAAATGCTCCAGTATGTACCGTAACAATTTGTAGGAACTCTTCTAGAATGTAATATTATGACCAGAGCACATTTTATAAAGTCCATCGATTACATGAAATCATTTCGTGTAAATTTCGTTAGTGGAACCGAAATGGTTTGTGGCATGGTTATCGGTATGGATCAAAAGACTTTGTCTTAACTCTTCCAAATGATACCAAGTTTTTTCTGTTAATCTTGATGAAGAGGATAATACCATAGGAATTTGTGTAAAGTCATTTGGTTAACACTGAAAATGATCACATAAATTCCTCCGGTGAAGACCGAAGTCGATCATGTAAAGTCCTCCGGTGAACACAGGGGATGATCACGTAAATACCTTAGGTGAAGACCGGAGGAGATCATGTAAATTCCTTTAGTTAATACCAGAGTCGATCACTTAAATTCTTCTAGTGAAGATCAAAGGAAATCATGCAAATTCCTCTGGTGAAGACCAGAGACGATCCTATTAACTTCCTTGATATAAAAAGATGCACTGAAATTTGGCTAAGTCTCGAATGGAAATTTTCTTTTGGTTGAGGGATTATGGTATCATGGAACTTGAGACAAGGCTTCGGTCGAAGAAAGGGTATATGCTCATGTGGTTGATTAATCTAGGTGGATATTGGTGGCCACCCACCTATTCAAACTAGCTCCTCTTGACAATTTTTAGTTCAACACGTTCTTCTGTACTTCTTTGTAATTGTGGGTTCTACACTTNCCCCGACTCTGTGGATCATTGTTTGATAGGAAACCTCTTGAAGCACCAATTTTTCTAGGAAAAATCTTGGAATTAGATGGAGAGCCTTGTGACCCCGTATATCCTTATGTAATTCCCATGTTCCATTAGGTACCAATCCCCAATATTTATGATTATTGCTAGTGCTTTATCAATCATGCACATGGTTGTCACGCAGAAAATAAATTCATGCAAGGGTGAGAAGAAGTGATCACATATTTTATGGTATTTTGTCATGTACTTGTGATCCCAGAGAACCTTGAAGTAAATGTGTATAGACTAGTATGTTAATTTCCATGCCCAACTCATCTTAGGATATTGATGTGACACACATAATATCCAACAAATATGATGACATGTGAAAATTTGGAAATGTTTCGAGTTCGGTATCCTTAACAGTTGTGATAGATTCTGTCAAAATTCATGATAGGATCACAACCCAGTGGAATGTTGACCCTTCATCTACACAGTAATAGATCAATGGAATTAAGGAAAGGATAAATGTAGAAGCATCTTGCTCTTTGTATAACCTATGAAGCATTGCCACCATATATTGATAGGGAATTCTTAGTGTGGTAGTTGGATAATCGCCAGACGACGTGTGCTTGAAATATTTGTTTGACTTGTACTAAACCTTGAACAGATCTTTTACTTTGTGTTTGAACCCACCAAGGAGTTCCTCATCCAACTTTTGGGTTCTCTTTTCTAAATGATAGTATTTTTATAGATAAGATAGCTAGAATGAATCTATGGGTTCTCCTCTGGCATTAAGTATATACATTTTTCCCAAGTCCACATGCTTGAGAATCCATGCAATTTCATCTACGCAAGGGAGCACTGCAACACTAGTTGCCACTTCGTGATCTTCGAATATTCTTGAAGATGTCGAGTTCATATTGGTCATCAAATTTCACTAAGAATGTCTTTCTTTTAAACATTTGAGAGACTTGACCCCATTTGAGTGAGTCTCATCCTTTCTCCAAGAGTCCTGATGTGTCATCGTATACTACCCCTATGGAATCAGGCTCTTCATATTGTCTACTTCCACTGCCAAAAGCTTATGTGACAGGTTGCTTTCTTGTTGTCTTCTTTCGTGGAGACATTTCTAAATCTGAAATAGACATCGATAAGTAGATAATAAAGGTGGTGAAAAATTAAACACGAAATATCAGTCATTGTGAGCATATAAGAAATAAGCATTTGAATGGACATTAAATACAAATTTCCCCATGTAAATTCGTGCCAAATACTTAAAGAATATTTTTTCTTAATATTAGGAGGGAGGTCATCATTGGAATATTATAGGATGATCAAAGACATTATGAAGTTTTAAGGGAGTTGGGCTCCAGTCAAGTCGGTGAAGTTAATGATATCTTGGTTAGTAGGGAAGAGATCTGAGGTCAGAGAAGTTTGTGGGAAATGCTCCAGTATGTACCGTAACAATTTGTAGGAACTCTTCTAGAACGTAATATTATGAACAGAGCACATTTTATAAATTCCATCGATTACATGAAATCATTTCGTGTAAATTTCGTTAGTGGAACCGAAACGGTTTGTGGCATGGTTGTCGGTATGGATCAAAAGACTTTGTCTTAACTCTTCCAAATGATACCAAGTTTTTTCTGTTAATCTTGATGAAGAGGATAATACCATAGGAATTTGTGTAAAGTCCTTTGGTTAACACTGAAAATGATCACGTAAATTCCTCCGGTGAAGACCGAAGTCGATCATGTAAAGTCCTCCGGTGAACACAGGGGATGATCACGTAAATACCTTCGGTGAAGACCGGAGGAGATCATGTAAATTCCTTTAGTTAATACCAGAGTTGATCACTTAAATTCTTCTAGTGAAGATCAAAGGAAATCATGCAAATTCCTCTGGTGAAGACCAGAGACGATCCTATTAACTTCCTCGATATAAAAAGATGCACTGAAATTTGGCTAAGTCTCGAATGGATTTTTTCTTTTGGTTGAGGGATTATGGTATCATGGAACTTGAGACAAGGCTTCGGTCGAAGAAAGGGTATACGCTCATGTGGTTGATTGATCTAGGTGGATATTGGTGGCCACCCACCTATTCAAACTAGCTCCTCTTGACAATTTTTAGTTCAACACGTTCTTCTGTACTTCTTTGTAATTGTGGGTTCTACACTTCTGGGGTTGTCTAAAGACCTACACGGCTTCCAGGTGGAGATTGGTGGTCGTCCACCTAATCCAACTGGCTTATTTTGGAAGTTTTCATGTCAATACATCTTTCTCTACTTCCAGGGTCGTTTTGGGGCCCTAAACAATGTTTTTTTGTCTTGCCACAGTCAAACTATAGATGGATTTAGAGTTTGATGGCATAATGTGTAGTTCTTGAAAATACCTTTCTAGTGGGATGTCACACACCTAAAATGGAGGTCATATGCAAAAGTTACAACCCCGGGAAGTTGAGGTACCAACTTACTCATCGGGGCCCACATAACTTTTGACGTTTCATCTCCTAGGGTTAGGTTTTTGGATTTCTAGGGTTTTGGTATTCATGAGTACTGTTAAAAAGGAATCTGGAGCCTCATTGTAATCATTTTGCTCAGACAGATGTGCATAGAAATCCACATCTCTTCTATGAGATAGCTACCACCATTCGAGCAAGTTGTTTCCAATTCCACAATTTTACAGTTTCATCCTATTTTTTTATTCAATAGAAGTTATTTTTCACTGGATATTTGTTGTTTTTCTCTGTATCTTTGTGTTATTGTATTCAATATGTTATTCTTTTAATTCCTCTCATAAATCTAGATCATTGATTGACATCAAGAGGGTTATTTTCCTTCCCCGGATGGGGTGACAAATGGCAAGGAAGTGGAAGGCAGGTGGCACCGGGCAACGCAGGGCGATATTAATCCTTGTCACCATCCTCTCATCCCCCCAGCTTGAATGACTCGCATTCACTGTGATTCAATGGAGGTGCGTTGGGCACCTCGAGGTAATTTAAGAGCGCCATGCATGAACTAGGTCAGGTGTACCTGCACCAGGCTTGCAATCACCTCGACCCTAATGGATCCCACTCAAGTCAATTCACAAGGCCTTATGGAAGCTAGGATGGTGAACCATTCTCTCGCTCCTCCCTAGCATTTAGCATGTCTGCTCCTTGGCCTTCTCCAGATCCTCCACAGCCTCTCTACTCTACGCCCACCCTTGCCTTCTCTAGTTCAGTTCTTCCAAGCCAGCAACATGCCCAGGGATCGAGGAAAATCCAAGCAAGGCCCATTGTATTACAGTGCCTACACTAGACACAATCATCTCCCCTCCACCCAACTCACCCTCATCATAGCCAGTCATCTCAGAAAAAACCAGACCCCCAATTACCTTGGTAGTGGCCCTTCCATGGCATAAATGCCCCCTCTTGCGAATTTTGCCCCTCTGCTCAACCGCAATCCTGAAATTGACCCTCCAAGAGCCTACTCTCCAGACCACTTCTTTGGCACTGGCTCTTGCATAATGGAGGAAGAGATTCCCCCCAGCTAGCAAGAGACTCCATTGAATGTAATGGTCGCGGTGGATGAAGATGACATAGTGAATGCAGTGGATATAACGGGCGTAGGGGACACAGCAGAATAAATTGATGTCGATATGATGGAGGAACCGCCTCCATCGACCCCACTTTGATTCGCAGAGGAGCACATTCAACTCATATTTGAGTTGTGGCAAAAAATGCTTGGACCTCCTGATGGACGCGATGACAATTGATCTAGCTAGCAAAAGATGTCCAACCTATGGACAATTATTTGTCCCAACCTGCAACACTCAAGGATGGCCAAGTCCAAGCTAGCTCCCAGGTTTCATGGTTTATTTTTACTTTCATCATTTCCACAAAGAATTAAAATTCTTTATCATGCTTTGTAAGACAGTCGTCCATGGCCACTGCACAGTAGAACACTCTACTCTCTTTTTTCAGAATCATTTTCAGTTACATTTTCAGACATGTTTGATAGCCACCTGTCCTGGTTTCCCTACTGTGGCAGGGCAGGTGGAAGAATCATGTTTTTGTATTGACACGTAATTATGTGAATATATTTTTAGTGCTCTTTTATTTACAAAAAAAAAAGAGGGTTATTTTCCTTGTCTTCTCCTCTTCTAAGTTTAGAGGATGGATTTGAACGTCGGTGAGTCCATCATAGTACATGAGTTGATCAATAGAATGAAGGTTAGGGCATAAAAATCTCGGTCGTGTGAGTGTTGGTAGGTTTGACTTTATAGTGGATGCCAGGAAGAGCTCGAGGAGGTGGTGCAAGGTATAGGTTGAATGATATCAGGCTTAGGGCATGAGTATAGGTGAGGATAAAGGTGGTTGAGTTTTAGGGTATTGCGGACAACTAGGGCAGAGTTAAAAATCAGGATTGTTAGGGAATGATATATAAATCATCCAAGGTGATGACAAGGGGACTTTTGAAAGAATTGGTGGCCTCGGTAGTTAGGGACAGGACATAACCCTAATCCTTAAATAATATACAAACATATAATAATGTCCAGAAAATTTTTAGGGAATACCTAGATAAGAGTTACACGTGGATGGTGAAAGGTAGCCGAAATACTAATACATTCGCAAGTTAGTCGAAAAAGATGTTTCACTCTCTCATCCCTCTATTGCGATAAGCAAATGATGAAAAGGATGGGGCAGGGGAACCATTTTTATAGGTGTGGCATGCAATATAATCTCACCTGGGTTATTAAAGTATTTACCAGAATAAATGTTTGGAAAATCTTTGGGTACACCGGAGGAGATGGTGGGAAGGTCTCTGATATGCACTGGAGAACATGACAGAAAGTGTGTTGGTTTTCCATTTCAAAGGAGTTGACATGAAGTACGTTGGTCCCTTAAAGTAGGGCTTCCCTAAACCCTATACGCGAAGCCTCATTGTTCCTATCTTTAAAAATGGGGATAGAAACATTCCCTCTAATTATAGGACCATTATGATTAGCCTCATTTTTTCCAAGCTTTATGGAATTATTTTGGAAAAGAAGATTAGTCTTTGGATAGAAAGTCATGGTAAAAGAGTTAAATGTCAAGCCAAGTTTAGGAGATACCATTCATCTGTGGACCATATTGTTACCTTTAGGATCATTGCAGAGGAGTTTCGCAATACTAAAACCAATTTTTTTTGTTGTTTTGTTGACTTTAGAAAAGCTTTTGATATGGTCCCCAAGAAAAACCTTTGGGATAGGTTGGAAGAGATAAAAGTCCCTTTCGAGTTGAGGGCTACTACAATAAGGCTATATGAGAACATTATTGCCAAGTTTGAGAACATTGAGGCCTAGTCGAAAGAGATTAGCTCCAATATTTGAGTCAAGCAAGGTTGTCCCTTGCCCCCTACCCTTTTTGGCATATATATTAATAAGTTAGAAGATTGCTTGGAAGAAGCAGGTTGTGTTGGACCTACTCTCACTATTATATTCATCAATATTCTTCTTTGTGCTGATGATATCGTTCTTGTGGTGAGGAGTCCCCTAAATCTTGCAAAGCAACTAAGAATCCTCCTGGATTTTTGCTCCAATATGGGTATGACTGTTAATACTGACAATACTAAGGTCATGATCATTAAATCCAATAAGATCACTTATGATACCTGTGTATATGACAACAACAACTTGGAGGAAGTGTCTTCATACAAATATCTTGGAATCAATATTTACCACAAGCTCAATTGGAATTATAGCATTAAGAAAATGTTTTTTGGGGGATGGAAAGCTTATTATGGGCTTGAAAACAATTGTCAATCAACCAATATTTAGGCATGGGATAAGAATAAACTCCTCTTTGAGACTCTTGTTACACATGTTATTCTATATGGATTTGAAGTCTGGGGATGCAATATCTCTCATGAATCCTAGAGAAACATGGAGCAAATCCAAAAGAAATTTATAACTTATAATCTAAAAATTAAAGGAATACACCCTATCCCATCTTCATCTTAGAGACAATCATTTCCCCCATTGAGAGAGCCTCTATGACTAGATACCTAATGTATAAGAACAAGTTAAACAACATGGAAGACAAGAGGTTTCCTAAAATTACTTCAAAATACAATCGTAACCACCTTCAAATCAAGCAAGGATGGTATAAATATGCCCAGTCTTGGCTAAGCCATTGGGAAATCATGGAAGAGACCATTTTGCAGAATAAGGATACTATTGAAAATATCATTAAATTAAAATTTAAGGAGAAAATGTGGTGTGACAAAGAGTTAGAGGAAAAGGGAAAATTAAGGTATTATAAGGATGTAATCAACCCTAATCTAGAAGATCAAAATTGTCTCTCTGTTTTGACAAGTGTAAAGAAAAAAAAAAGCATTGCTAAGATAAGAACAAATTCTCACGATCTCCATAGTAAAACTGGGCGTTGGTCAATTCCTAAAATGCCATGGGATGAAAGAGTGTGTCTCCTTTGTGACATTAAGAAGCTTGAAGATGAAAATCATTTTCTCTTAGATTGTCTAGCCTATACCCAGATTAGATCTCAATTTCAAAATATTTGTCACCCTACCAACCTTCCTAACCTTTTAACTCAACAAAACTATGGTGATCTTGGAAAGCTTCTCTTAATGCTTTTCGAATACAGAAACAAAATGATAAATAATTTCAAGTAATCTCTTACCCTCTTAAGGTCTGATATACCAATTCGGTCTCAATAGACGTTAATCATCATCATTAAATCCATTTTTCTTAAAAATAACGATTTTAATATTCTAAAATTATAATTTCACTAAAAATTTTGTAACCTAATTTGAATGATGATAAATCTAAAAAATACAAAATCATAAAAGTTTAGTGGTCTTTTAAAAATGAATTGTATTATTTTTTCAAACACCACATTTACATCATTAAAATATTTCCATCATTTATTTATTTATTTAATATAAGTTATTTTATTTTTATAAAAAATAATATAGAACAATTTTCCTTTGTTTCTCTCTATTTATGTAGTTTATAAAGTATAGGAGGGAATATTTACTATGGATTACTACATTTCATAGTTATTAACAACCTAGTTTGTCATCTATCTTTTTTTCCCCAGGAAAAAAACATTATCTTGCTATTATTAAAATCAAAGATAATATGTCCCATACAAACTTAGTCCCTGTAACTAGAACTTAAACAGTTTGCTGCCAAAACATACCAAGCAGAGAAGTTCTAAAATTCCAAAAAAAAAATATCTTCCTACATATATACAAAGACACTAAATACATACTAACATAAATTGTTTTCAGCCTCAAAAAACTTCTATCTACCTTGAAGAAAAGTAATAACCATCTGAAAAAGAGACTAAAAGCTAGTCAAAAGGAATAGTAATAGTGCTAGACAAAACCCCATTAAATTTGATAATATAAAATGTTAGATGGAAGGCCCATGCCACATCTGAATTATGAACCCTGTACATATGGGAGAAGGAAATGTAGGCAAATTCTTCGTTGAGACACATGATTCTCCTTTTCCACTGATCAAGAGCTGGCACCTGTAAATTAACCATTCTTGATGCCCAACTTGTAATAACTTTAGAATCCCCCAGTACTTGAAGATTGTCCAATTTGAGCTTTCTATCTAGCCATAGCAAACCCCAAAGAGCAATAATCTCAGCTTTTGTATTTATTCCTCCAAAGTATGCATGCATTGAAAAATTTTGTGAAAATTTTAATACAAAACCTCCTCCACAAAATCCATTAGAAGTTGCACCATCAAAGAAACCTACATGCATATTCTCAAATAAATTAGGTAGATAATAACAAACAACTTTATCATCGGACAAGAATTTATCCTTGTGAAATTCATAAAAATAAGCAATAATTCTAGAACTGACAACATATGCATCCAAAGATTTTCCTTCAAAGAGGGAGAAATTACGTGCTATCCAAACTCCCCACATTATAAAGATAGGAAATTCAGTCAAATAATGCCTTTCCTTCACCCAAGTTTGCATACAAAGATCAATTGAACCACCTCCCCAAGTAGATGATAAATGTTATCTACCACAAACCAGGGTCCATATTCTTTTTAAGAAGTAACAATCTATAAATAAATGAACAATTGTTTCCCCATGCTTCAAACACAATTTGCATATACCAGGGCTGTGATATCCTATTTTTTTAGATTTTCCCACGTTAGGATTTTTTCTTTCAAATAGAGCCACATAAAACATTTTAATTTCTCTAGAAGATTCCATTTCCAAAGCTTGAGAAACCACCATTTAGCAATGATCATAGAATTTGTTGATGAGATGGCCTCATAGGACAATTTTGCAGTTATTTGCCCTTTGGATTCATTCCATCCCCATACAAGAGAATTAGGTTCATCTGAGATTCTGATGCCAGCAGAATTTAAATCATCTATAAAATGATTCCATTCAATTTCCCAAGTACCAACCAAGCCAATATCATCAGCAGAGAGCCAATAATTTTGTAAAGGGACCGAGGAAGCAAAATTCATAATCTGTCCCAAATAATTAAATCCCATGTTGTTTAATTAATCACATAAAGGTTCTGAAAGTCTATAGAAGTACTCTCCTCCTATGAAAGAGTCAAATCCTAGTACAACTTGAAGGCCATTACCAACTTTCCATGTTAACCAAGATACCATCCAATGGATGGATTGCAACATCCCTCTCCAAAAGTTAGAAGCATTTCCAGAAGAGTGTTGAGGCAATCTGAACCATTCAACCACAAAAGAATTATGTAAATACTTGTCCTTCAACAAATTAGACCACAA